>OZ010736.1:85645537-85750537 GCA_963932295.1 Tipula lateralis | reverse complement strand
TTTGTATTCTGTGCAAAGGAGAGCTATACCGCGATAATTCTCGCACTTCAAGCGATCACCCTTTTTGAATATTGGGCATCACGCGGCCCTTTCCATTCTTCAGGCATAACTTCATTTCACCATACCAATCGAATAAGGTCGAAAAGACAGTTCCACAAAGTTAGCTCTCCGAATATCAATAGCTCGGAATTAATGCAATCAACCCCTGGTGAACGATTTTTCTTTAATTTCTGCATGGCCATTGTGAATTCCTCATAGGATGGATCCTCAATGAACATCTCCGCAGTCTGTATTTGAGGGTATTCAAATACAGCTTGTGATACATGTGGAACATTAAGTAAGTCAGAAAAATGTTCATGCCATGTATCGAGTGCCGCATCGACATTAACACAGAGGTTTCCATCCTGGTCCCGAATGGCAGTTGACCGAGATCTTAAGGTATGGTGCAATTTGGTGATTTCTTTAAAGAAACCATGCGAATTGTGCTCATTTCTGAGTTGTTGTACTCTTAAGACCTCAGCCTTCCACCATTCGCGCTTCTTCAGTCTACAAATGCGTTTAGCTGTCCTCCTAGCAAGAACTGCCTTGTTTTTTCTTGCAATTGTAAACCGAGTCTGCGCTTCATTGTGGGGTATATTGCGTTGCTTAACAGCAAGACGACACTCTTCATCAAACCAATCATTTTTGGGCTTAGTTTTCACTATACCGAGAGTGTGCTGGGCCGCATCGACAACCGAGGTTTTCAATACTACAATACTATATAAAGCTTAAATTGTTTATTAAATTATTGTTAATTTTCATCACTCAGAAATTTAGGATTTCATTTGAGTTTATTATTTCTGTCTATAATGGCATTTTTGGACAAAGAAAATCACAAGGTTAGTAGCATCCCATGCGCTGTTGTTAATTGAAAAGCCACTCGACGCAGCCCTCCTTATAGAAAGTTTTATGGTTTCCCGGAAGAAAATTCGCCATTTCATCAAATTTGGGTTGACAAATGCTCATGGTCACATGAAAGTTTACAAAAAAAGTAAATTATTTGTGAAAAGCACTTCGATGAGATTGATAAACGAATAAGAAAATTAAAAAAAATGCCATCCCAAAATTATATTGAGGTGGCTCCGAGAAGATATTGACGAATGAGAGTATAGTTGTTAATTCAATGGCCGGGAACTCATCTGCGGATTTAAGTCTACCTGAAAATTCATCAAAATATGAAAATCTGCAAACATATGGATTTAAAGACAATGATACATTGCCCGAAATGAGTATTTTCGACTTTGAAAAAATATAATCACCTAGATATCATTCAAATACATCTTGTAGTGTCGAAATACATTGCACTTATTGTATAAAGTATATTAAAATTAGTGAATTATATAAAAAAATATTTATCATTCAATAAACAATACGATATATTTAAAACCAAATACATGAAAAATCGAAAAACTTTAATTTATCTACAATTTCAGAATAAAAGAAAATTAAATCCTCAAAAAAAAAAAACAATTACAACATACGATGAATAAGATTGATGAATCAAATTTAAGTTTGGCTGCAAAAGATTTTGCAAAGATGATTTTATGTCGTAATTCAAAAACCTCTAGATATCTTTAAGAACAGTGTGATAGCCCAAAACGTATATTTTATATCTCGAGCATGTTATAGATTTCTTCGAGATAATTTAAAATTAAATTTACCATTTAAGAGTCATAAATTCCATCATAAATTGGACGCCAATTAAAAACCTTGCACCGGGTTTAAATGAAAATCATGTCGAAACTTTGTAAAAACAACTGCGAATTTATCAATTAAAATCGTTACGCTGTTTTGATGTTCGATGAATTGAACAATAAACGAGATTTGGAATATGACATCAAAAATGATCTTATTCAGGGATACACAGATGACGGAACTGAAAGCAAACCTGAGATGGCAAAATATGTGTTGGTGTTTATGGTCCGTGGATTATTTTCTAAATACAAATATGTTCTATCAAATTATACTTCGGCCAAAGGAATATCTGGTGAACGATAAAATTAATTAATGAAAACATTAAGCTGTTAGACCATATTGGATTTGTTGTGCAAGCTACAGTATGTGATAAGAATCTAACAATAGAAAGACTTACAAATTGTTAGGCATAACTGACGAAATCCCATTTTTTAAAATGAGTGGTGCAGACAAACAGATTTATTCTATTTTTGATGTTTCACATGTAATGAAATCAGTCAGAAATAATTTAATGCAAGCAAATATTGATACGCCTGATGGAGTAGTTAGCTGGGGAGTATTAAAAGAACTATACGAAACAGAAAAAAAGTTCTACAAAACTGTGCCTTAAGATTTCTTATCGCCATTTATATCCAAATACGTTTGAAAAAATGCGAGTTGCATTGGCAACTCAAATTTTCAGTCGCACTGTAGCTGCTGCAATGAGAACACTGTATGAACTTGATAAATTTTCAATCGAAAATAAAAAATATGGTCTGACAACAGCCAACTTTTGTGAAAAATTAGATAAATTGTTTGATAATTTAAATAGCAGAAATTTGTATGCAAACAAAATTAACCAATGTGCTTTGAAATATAATAATCATGTAGTTGAAAATTTGAATACTATGAAATTATACATAAGAAGTTTAAAATCCGCCCAGGTGGCTCAGTGGTTAAAGCTGTGGCAGTTGGAGCGGGAGGTACCGGGTTCGAATCCCGATAGGGGCAGGATGCAAAAGGGATTTTTCACCATCTGATTACGATCGGTGGTGTTAATGAACACATCTATGACCCCCTGTTGGAGTGCAGAACTCATGGGCCGACCCATCTTCCATGTCAGTACTATAGGCTGGCATGGAGCTATGCAATGCGCAGATGGTTCTACGAAAATCGGACCTATAGCCGTACGTCCTCGATTTGGCCGTTAAGGCGTAAAGTAGGACGTAACTAAGCGAACCGCGAAAGAGCTGGGAGAGCCTTGAGCCCCATAAAAGATAGCATAGAATAAAATATAAAAAAAAAAAAAAAAAAAAGTTTAAAATGTCAGAAAAAAGTACCATTTCTGTTTCAAAGGATTAATTACAACTATAAATGCAATTCTTCAGTTATCTAATGATTTATTTAAAGACAACTGTAATAAATTCATTATAACTTCAAGATTTATGTTATCTTGATCCGGATCTTGATCCACTTGAAAATATGTTTTCAGTTATTCAAGAAAAAGGAGGACATTGTTAAAAATGCATTGGAGTTCAGCAGAACGCTAGCCCAGATAATGTAAGTTTGTTAAAGTTTCTTAAGATTGTTATAAAACACATATCTTTCAAATTTTGAAAATGATGACGAAGAAGATATATCTAGTATCAACGAATTGGAGAATAATGAAGTATACACAACATTTGATACCATCAGATTATTCCAACCAGATTGAAAATTATTTTGAATTTGGAGATCACGTAGTGTTACGTATGTACGTAACACATCCCAAAGTTAAATTGATTTTAAAAGTGTACGCTGATTTCAACAGACTTAGGGTTTCCAAGATGTAAGATAATATTATTTCACAACCAAATCTCAATGATCGTCAAACCGTTTACTCGTCACAAATTGGCTTAATTGTTAAAAGTTCATAAACATATGTATTCAAACCTTATCTAATTCCTTAATAGTAATTAATGATACTTCAAAATAAAAAAATTTTCTTAAAAAAATATAATCAAATTAACGCTACAAACATATTTTAAAATCATTTAAAATCCAAACGAAAAAAAGGTCAAAAAAAAAATTTTTAGGAAAAAATTAAAAATAATAAAACGTTTGCTGTCGCTTGCCCTTTAAATGTGTCGTTGTTATTCGTATATCATCGATCATAATTTGTCTCGTTTGTTTTGTTTTTTCATCTTCGTGCTAATCATATATTTTTTTTTTCATTCATATAATGTTATACAATTTCATGATGATCTACAAAAACACAAATGAGAAATGCAAATGTATTGTTTTCTCGTATATGTACATTCAAAAATTTAAACTAATACACATCCAGGGTTGCAATGCGAGTTTACAACAACAAATGATTTGACTAAAAATTTTATATGGCTTTGTACATCTCTAATATAATAAGATCTCTGGTATAACTAAATCCCCATGATAATGTTTTGTTTATTATATATCGTTTCGTTTCGTAAATTAATTTATTTGTATAGCTCATCTTTGATACAATAACTTTGTGTATTTTAATGTTTTACTAATAATCTATGGGTAGACCGTAAACGGCCCTTATCGCGCACACAGTGAGACCTAACGAACCATTTTTACGATTGGTGCACATTATAGATGGTCAACCCAACGAATATTTTTACACTCAAACGATTTTTATGTCATCCGACTATCGTATTTAGAATCGAATCGCGGCGTGATGAGAAACTCTCTTAACCATTAAGCTTTAACCGGCGAATGTTTTAACACAACAGATTTAATCGAAACATGAAAGAAGTTAATGTGATGGAATAATATACAAGAATGCTTTCTTCCACGAGTCATCTATAATTGTTAATTGTATATGAATTCAAAATTGACCATGTGTTGATTTCAAAAGAGCGGGCTCGGGTTGTCCAAGACATGAGATCGTATCGGTTTTTAACATAATTTATAGGCAGTTACCATTATCTGGTCATTGCAAAGCTGCGATTAAAGTATTCGTACAAGTCAGGGATGATGGTTATACAACGTGGCACTTTATCCACAAAATTTATATAATGAAATTTTTGTAGCTTACTGCAGGTTAATTATGAATGAACAACTTCAAGTCATATATTGAAACGAGTAAAAAAGACGGCAATATATTCCATCTCGCTTTTACTTGTCAACATTTTATACTTTTAGTCATATGTCATGTTAAAATGGTTTTCAATATCATTAATTAAGTTAAATTCCTATACTTATCCTATTAAAAAAAAAATTTCTTACTACCTATACAATCACTTCATATAAAAAATGATATAATTGATTTCTGGGTTATGCGAAACGTAAATTTATCACTCTAGAATATTCATTTCTCCTTAAAATTCATTATTTCCCCTTTATTGTTTATTGCACAGGGTTGTGTTTGTAGACTTATTTTATTTTTTCTATATCACAAAAAAGTCTCCAACCGTGATATAAAAGTATGACAAAGCACCACAAAATAAACACCCTGGTATAATACAGAATTGAACGATAACGTAACAGTGGTTTCAGCCAATGGATCAAGGTGTCATTTTAAATTTGGAGGCATACTAGCTACGAAAAACTTTGTCAAATGCTGTTGTAGCGATAGAAAAATATGAAAGTTTGACTTTACTACAATTCTGGAAAATCTACAACGTTTATAGCGAAATAATAAAAATTAGATTATACTAATGACGAGCAGTTTGTCGCCGGTCGTAGCTTAATGGTTAAGAGAGTTTCTCATCACGCCGCGGTCTCGAGTTCGATTCTCGCCGCTGACCAAAAATTAACATGCCACCGGATGACATAAAATGCGTATGTGTGTAAAAACATTCGTTGGGTTGACCACCTACAATGTGCACCAATCGTTAAAATTGGTTCGTAAGGTCTCAGTTGAGACGCGGTAAGGGCCGTTTACGGCCTCTAAGCCATAGATTATTTAATGACGAGCAGTTGGAAATTCGAGGAGGAATTGTTGAAAATTGAAACGATGATGATTGTGAGGTAGATTAACTTACCATAAGCATTCTCAAAGAATTTAACACAAAAGAAATTATTGATGATGAAATATGAATTCTGATGTAGTACGTTTGTAAATTATGTGTTATGTTATACTTATTACTAAAGTGAATTCTTATTTTTAATTTTCTGAATTATTAACTAATCATTACTATATTGGTTAAAATTAATTGTTTATCTGAGTTAATTTTGTCACAAGTAAGTACATACTTATTCCATTAAAATAAACATATTTCTCGACCTACGGTGGCTCGTCGTAAGTTGAGGACTATTAGTATATTGTGTGAATGTTTGTTCTTAAATATAAAACAGACATAAAGATAGGTTGCAAAACGGAATGGAATGAATGTTCATGTTAGCTAAACCTGACTGCAATAAACCATTTATTTATTCTAATACTTTCCCTTATAACCAAATTAACATTGAAATAGATCATTATTTCCCACGCATTAGATCGTGATGGATTGGAAATTATAGGGACACATTTTAAAATACAGCACATGGTGAGATGACCCAAAGATGTTTTTTAATTACCACAGTTTCACAGTTGAGATGATACGTAGACATATGATAAATTTAGAATGGCTCTAACCTAACCAACTAACAATATCTAACAATCTCAAATGCTTAATGTAGTAACAAATTATATTTTATACTAATTTTGTAGTTAGAACATAGCTTTGCTGCGAATTTGCGCTCTAGTTGCTTCTATGAATAATATTTCTTCTCGTATAAACTTAAATGTTGAGATGCAGACAGGGCTAGGACCCGCATAATTCTGGAATGTAATATGTTTTCAGATATCTTTTTGGAACTCTAGTGAACACATTGCAGGATTATGGTGACAAACCTAGGAACACCATAATGGTTGTCTTGTACCTTTCATAGCATATCAATGTCAAATTTTCAAAAAATTTCAAATCACAGGTCATATACTCATAAAATAAAATAACATTAAGTAAAACAAGATAGTATGAAAAAATTTAATATTAACCAAAAAATTGACCAAACCATACATTTAAAATAAAAAATGATATATGATAATGTGTCGTTTTATCACCCAGCTTGTTTGTTAAAGAACAAACAAATTGTTTTGATACTAATTTTTTGGATATTTTTCATATTTATTAATTTTTCCTATTTATTTATCTTATAAAATAATTTTTGTATTGTTAAATTTCACTTCTTTGCAATAAAATAGCGAATAGGAAGCAATAATATAATTTTTCTTGTGAAGTGACGTGCTATAACGTGACAATAGTCACGTCATAAATGTATAGTCGTACTATTATGGGTATTTCTCTACAATTAATTTTTAATAAAATTTTAACCCTCGAAATTCAGATTATAAATTTTTTATTAATTTTAAAAAATTTATAATCTTTTTATAATTTATAATTATAAAAAATAAAGTTCAAGCAATGCGAATAAATTATTAAAATTATTATTATAACATTAAAATTGCTTACATAACTCAATTTAGACTACATATTTTCAAATTTATTCAAATTGCGTACATATTTTAGAGTAGATGTAAAACGATTTTTAATATAATTTTAAATAACGAAAAATGCCAAGGTTTCTTGATTTGATTTCGATTTAATTAAACACAAAAATTTTAAAATATAAAAATAACAAGCTAAACAGATTTATTTACACACATTTTTAAGTAGTTATTGGTTTATAATCAACTTCAGAGGTCTTTCTTATCATGAAGATGGCTATGGATTGAGTAATTAAAATGTTGAAAATGAAATTGAGCCGACTTAATCTCCTAGTATACAAGAAACATAGCATTAGTCTTTTTTTATCACCCTTTGTGAGTATGTAATTTGAATTTCTAACTAAAGACAATAAATTATAAAAGCTAAAACTAAATCCAGTAATTATGAAAGTAAAAGTTGCAATCAATCGATGTTCGAACATGTTATATTGTATTATACTATTTCACATATCTCCTAACAAGACAAGATATACAACATACGAGAATTTACAGCACAAGAAAAAAAAACGAAAAATAAATTATGCAATTTCTTATAACTATAGCATGTTAGTATATGTTCAAACATAAATATTTTAATGCGGTGGTATTATAAAGCATACGAGGTATAGTATGTTAACAAACTTGATTAATGATTTACCTAAGTTTTATTTCATTTTTTATACATGACACATACTAACATCCAAGGAGAAATTTCACATACAAATATCATTATATAATTTTTAGAAATATTGAGATACATACTTTAAAATGGATGTGGGTTCTCCGTATTTCATTTTAACGAATGACAAAATAACTCTGAAAGTTTGCTTTTATATCGATTAAGATAAAACGCAAATTGATTACGTATCAAAAAATGTCAAAAATTTTCTTATTAAGCATAACGCAATATTTACTCACCGCAAAATATATGAAATTATGACAAACATTTACGATTCGACTTCAAATTATGTATAATGAATCATCATTTATTTGGAATTTTTTTTATGAATTTTCGCAAACTTTTCAAATATATATCAGCATGAATAACGTATATAAATTTTTAGTAGTAACTTTTTTCGTGTTTTATTTGCTAGATATTAGCTGGTTAAAGCATGACGTTGGTCTACATTTTATTTGTAAAAAAAAAAGTCGGCAACAATAAAAGTCGGCAAAAAACTGGTACAAATTGGACGTGCAAAACTATAATATAATTATTAAGGTATACATATTTAGAATTTAAGTTCAAGGTTCGATGAAATATACACAAATTAGTCAACTTATAGAGGTGACCAACTTCAAAAGGTTTTGAAGAAACATTTAAAATTTGCCTTGTGCTTTTCTGCAATGTTTAAATCGAAGAATAAACAATAAGAACTACTTTTCTATATATTTTATATCCAGCCTATAGCCTTCTCCACAAATTATCATGATATTATTTCAACATTTTTGGTCTTACAAAACCCATACAAATATAAAATATCATTATGGGGTCGGGTATTTGTATAATAATCATATATAGTGTATAAATGCTAGGTTAAACTATGCACGACAGTATCGTACGAACTATCTATGATTTAGCTAGCAGTTTTTTCATATAGATAAAATGTACTATATTTTGGTTTTTGTCCAAGTTTATGTACCATATAAATAACAAGATACACTGGTACCCAAGCTATAGCTTGGTATATTTTTATGAAATATAAGTATTCATATATGTTCAAGACAAGTTCGTTTTAATTAGCCAGTACCCCAGTTAAAGTTTGACGTATTAATTTTTGAAAAGATTTATCATAAGTCTTAAATACTACTAAACATAGTTTCTTTACAAAATATAATGATTGATAATGTTATGATAAATCTATCGTTTTCATATAGGTAATTATAACGTTTGTATTTGTAAAATGAAATATTTAAAATAAAGATGCGCTGGTTTTATTTGAGATTTTACTAAAATTTTATAAAATTACACTCATTTTATTTGACGAAGATCACACTCGGAATGTGTTAATTAAATAAAATCGAAAAATAAGTTAACTAAATAAAAATTTACTTGTGTGCTTGTGGTTTGACGAAGGAATAAATTATTTGTTGGATGAACAAATTGCAATAAAATAGTCATGTCATTAAGTCGTGTCGCGATAGTTCTAGCGAATTACATACATTTTTAACTTAGAATATTTTCGATTTAGTTATTTCAATTTGGCACAATGACCGTCACCATTGCATTTGTGATAAATGACGTGTTTTTGTATTTGAATGTAAATTCCTCATCACATTGAAAATTTTATTCGTTCATTATTACTTTTAATAAAATGTTCTCATGTAAGAAACAGGGTTTGTGAACAGTTCAAATTATTATAATGAAGAAAAATTTGTTCAGAATTCCATAATTAATATTAATCGAAATATAATTGAACCATATGAAAGATTAACAAATGTTTTTTTTTCTTATTTATTTAAATTTTGGTTTATACAATTAATAACAGAAATAATAACTATACACTTGAAATTTTACTACAATAAAAATTTATCCTTACAATATAATTTAGTATTTTACCTAAATTTTGTCACCGGTTACTGTAGATTAATGTTTAAAGAGTTTCTCATCACGCCACGGTCTCGTGTTCTCGATTCTCGCCGTTGATCAAAAATTAACATGCACCGGATGACATAAAAAGCATTTTTGTGTGTAAAAACAATCGTTGGGCTGCACCAATACGTTAAAATGCTTCGTTATAAGGTCTCAGTTGAGACGCGGTAATATAGGCCATACGCATAAATCTGGACATACGCTGTATATACTACCACTCCAACAAGAAGACTGCAAAGAACCAAACCACGGTTTTTATCAACAATATATTGATCAACTAAATTTCTTAAATTTGAACTAAAATGTTCTGCTTTATAGTCATTATAACAATAGATCTTATAACAATATCCGTTTTTGTATTTAAGATCATATAATTTATAAGTACTTCAATGGTTTCATAATCAGTAATTTTTAATATTTTTTTTAACTATATATAATAATATTATAGCTATCACTGACTATGACTAATCAATTAACGTTCTTCTTATTGAAACAAATTCTAATTGATTTGAATTAGAGAGAGACAGCTTATCTTTCTAGTTTTAGTGAGCGAGAGAGCTTAATTTCTCCGACACCTTAATGATAGACGTCACCTGTTCGATTGCACGTGTCATTTTGATTATTCCACATCTCAATATCTTACATCTACAGCACGGTTTCAAACATATTTTGCTTCTTGCTTGTGTCAAACCATAGAGCAGAGCCTTCCATAGTTTTTTACATTTCGTCACTACCGTTACCGCTATACCGGTTGATTCATGCATTAGGGACTAATCTGATTTTATTATGTTGTCTGAATATTATTCGTTGTGTTTCTTAACGAAACCGATTTGTATTGTTCTTGACTTGTTTTGATTCTACCAATAAAGTGCAATATATAGTTAAAATTTTCTTGTACAACTCGTGTCTAATTATTTATATAGAAAGAATTTCTCATCTCAATCATTTCATATCATATCACTACATTGACTATTGCGAGTAGAATGAAAAATTCGAGAGCCCAACCGATTTGTAAAATAACAGTGCTAACTCACCGTATCGGACAAAGCTTGATTTAACCAGTGAAGTAGTTAAATTGTATAGAGAAGACTAGAGTAATAGCCCCCACCAGTAACAAGCGGCCAGCCTTGAATAAACAGTAACATAGTAAAATTGTGTGTATACAATATTATTAACAAAGTCCCCATCAGGAGCAACCGACAATCTAAAACAACTTATTGTGAGAAATAAATAAAGTTCTAAACTAAGTTCTAGTTATTTTAATTTTGATCAGCGTCTGAGCAGTGAGCCATCAATAACCCGGATACGAAACGTAGAGAGTAACAATTTTTTAAAAATTTGTTTCATTTTATTATTTGGTTTGTTCTATAAAACAGTAAATAAAACGTAATATTATTTATCAAATTCTTTAACAATTCAATCCATTTGATTTTGTAATAATTGACATGGTGTTGTTAAGGCAATAGAAGACTACAGTTAAAGAACTGAATGATATTATTTTCTAATTTCATCAAACAATTTAGATGCACTTAATAGTATATTGATGATAAATCTTAGTTTAAAAATACCAGCATTACATATTATAAAACATTACCGAACATAGTGTAAATGTGTTAGAAGAGTTTCAGATAATTATATATAAATTTAATTTATTATTCACAATTCAACTTCTAGTAGAATAAATTTATAAATCAAAAATATTATACAAATACAACTTTAAATTTGAACATGACCCATTGTACTATTTCAATACTTAATATAATATAAAATGATTGTCTTTCTTGCGTTTCATATAATATGCTAAATAAATCCATAAAATGAGCATAAGTAGTGAAAATGTATTCAATGGCACAGTGGTTAAGGCTGTGGCAGTTGACGACCCCCTGTTGGAGTGCAGAATTCATGCCGACCCATCTTCTATGTCAGTACTATAGGCTGGCATGGAGCTATTCAATATGCAGATGGTTCTACGTTAATCGGACCTATAGCCGTACGTCCTCGATTTGGCTGAAAATTAGAGCGTAAATAAGCGAACCACGAAAGAGTTGGGATTGCCTTGAGCCCCAAAACAGAATGGAAAGATAACAAAGAAACAGAAATTTATTCAATTTTTTTTTTATCAACGAATAATATTTAATTTATGAAACTGTATAGAAATCTAATTTTTTAATAAGTGATAAAAAAACGTGTTTCATGGAAATTCGAACCCGAAGTTAGGTCAAAATAGGAAAAATCGATAAATATTGATTCAATTATACTTAATTTTAGGAGAGCAATTTAAGCATATAATATGTATATACCTAAAATTGAATATATAAAAATTTAATATTGAAATGAGAGAAAACTCATAATACATAGATAATCATATATCATATTATACATAAATGCAAAACAATTAAAAAGAGAGTTAAAATTTCAAATTAAACGTGAATTTAGTTGATATTTAAGAAATGATAGTGAGATTTCTACTTTCATTTTATTATTTGTATAGATTTGCATATACTTTTGATTATTTGATCATTTGCTTTCTTAGCAATTTATTGTAATTTTATTAAGTTATTTTGCTTTTAAATGCATACAAGTCTACATATATATGTAAAAGTCAACATCTTCTAATAATAGTAATAATAATTTAATAGGTGATTGATGTGAGGTTGGAACTGGTTTGGGGTGAGACAATTTTCTAGTTATGTAGAAAATAAGATGGAATTAATGTAAAATAATACAAAGAAATTTTATCTATAAAATTTGCAATTTACTATCTACATATAATATATTATGCAGATGTGCGACAAATGATTAAATTGCTATTGGCTATAGCATAAACAAAATTCAGATACAATATACTTTTGTTGCTATAAATTATTGTGAATAACACAGAAAAAAATTTATTATTGTCGATACTTGGCCTTCGTCAAAAATGTTTTGCAAGCAGGTTTTAAACAAGAATATTTAAAATCATGTAAATCCGGAAATTCTTTTATTCGAAATTAAAGTTAAATATATACTAAATACAACTTTACTATGATTTGTAAACAAAATTAAATCCATGGATAAGTAATGCTTACTTAATTAAACATAAAATTCAATTGACTTAATTTACCTATAGAAAAAACGTTTCGAGAGTAAACGTTGATTTAAGCTTTAAATAACATAACCGCGGTCTCACTTAAACCAAAGCCCTCTCAATTAAGAATGCTTTGCTTAAACTGAGAACTTTCGAACCATTAAAATACCACGCTATATGGGGTTTACTCTGAAGGAAGTCTCATAAAGTTCAACTCCGAATTCACACATAATCAAGACCTTTTTTAAAGCCATCCGGAGTGCATAGGTATATTTTTGGCCTAAGCGGAGAGGTACCGAACTCGACACCGTGAAAAGTGATGAGAAACTATATGTTATTAAGCACAAGGTATGATAGACATTGTTACATACATAATATACATTTATGCAAAGTTTATATACATGTATATATACATGTATATATATATATATATATATATATATATACATGTATATATATATATATATTATGTATATATATATATATATATATATATATATATATATATATATATATATATATATATATTTATATATATATATATATATATATATATATATATATATATATATATATATATATATAAACATGTATGTACATATACATATATATATATAAATATGTATGTACATATACATATATATATATATATATTATATATATATATATATATATTATATATATATATATATATATATATATATATATATATATATTAATATATATATATATATATATATATATATATATATATATATATATATATATATATATATATATATATATATATATATATATATATATATATATATATATATATATATATATATGTATGTATATTCCAACTTGTTAAACATTATTAAAAGTAAACAAACCGTACATGCAAATCCTGTTATCAGCATTCAAGTATATATCCAAAAAACCGATGATAATGAAAAATAAAAAATGAGTAATACACAGAACTGTTAACACTAGTATCACTGATCGTAATTAAATTTTCACTTTCACTCAATGTAGGCAAATAAAGAGTTTATAACAAATAAAATATGTATTATACAAATAATTTAATATATAAACTCGCATATAAATAATATAAAAACGCAATCAACACGAATAATAATTTATTAAATTACTTAAAGTATTTAATATCTAATATGCATAACACTGTATCTAAATGATCACAATTCAACTTTGCACTATCATAATATTTCCCTCAAAAATTTGAATACAATTAAGTCCAGAATTTAAATTTATTAATTCAGAAAAATTACTTTTACTTTTTAATAATTATTGAAATAGTAAAATATAAATTAGATTATAACGTTTATATACTGATCGGATCATATTAACACATTACAAAACCCAACTAAACAGTCTGACTGTTTAACCATTACTAAACGGTTAAACAAAAATATTTAATTCGCTTTATTTTTTCAAGTTTGTTTGTTTCTGCTTGTTTTAGGAGGATAAAATAAAACGACTGCGTAAAAACACCACAAAAAAGCAAAACTAACAAAAATGTCAATAATGTAGAAAACAATACGAAATACAGAGTGGCAATAATACAGAGTACTGTCTACAACTACAAATATAAATACACAAAAACAACATATTAAGCTTCAAACTTGAGTTTTTAATCGAAGAAGATTCGGAGAAAATTCAAAATACAGAAACTTTCAAAAAGTGTTAGCTAGAAGCAGTGATGCAACTTCCATCAAGTAAATACGTAGCAGATTACGTATAGACCACGTAGCCGTGGAGTACACGGATCAATTGATTTTATACTAAATAAATCGGTATCCAAGATTTTTATTAAAATTCATAAAATAAACTTTTATATAATATTTAATATATGTATAAAAGTTTATTTTATAAATCGTCAACCATTATCTGGTTACTGCAAACTACGATGGAAATTTTCGTAAAAAGCAGGGAGGACAGGGGAATATACAGCGCGATTCTCTTGTGAAGGTCTGTGAAATGAAGAAACGCAACGAAAATATCGAGAGTCAGTAATAGCATTTTGCGATCTAATTACCAATCTGTTGAAGTGAACAATGTCTAGGAAGTATTAAGAACCTCGGTTATCGATGCAGCCCAGCACATTTTCGTTATAGTAAAAACTAAGCCCAAAAATGATTGGTTTGATAAGAAGTGTCGTCTTGCTGTTAAGCAACGAGGTTGGTATAACCCACATCCATCCTGGTTACTGCAAACTACGATGGAAATTTTCGTACAAGTCAGGGAAGACAGGGGAATATACAACGCGATTCTCTTGTGGAATGAACATTCTCGTTATAGTAAAAATTAAGCCCAAAACTGATTGGTTTGATAAAAAGTATCGTCTTGCTGTTGAGCAACGAAGTTGGTATAACCCACATCCATTTTAAAGAGCAGACTCAGTTTAAAATTGCAAAAAGAAACAAAGCAGTTCTTGCTAGAAGGACAGCCAAACGCATTTGTAGACAGAAGAAGCGCGAATGGTGGAAGGCTAAGTTCTTAAGAGTATAACAAATGAATTGCACCATACCTTAAGATCTCGGTCAACTGCCATTCGGGACCACGATGGAAACTTCTGCGTTAACGTCTATGCGGTGCAAGGCGGGAACATTTTTCTGACATACTTAATGTTCCACATGTATCACAAGCTGTATTTTAATACCCTCAAATACAGACCTCAGAGATGTTCATTGAGGATCCATCCTATGAGGAATTCACCATGGCCATGGAGAGATTAAAGAAAAATCGTTCACCAGGATATTGCATTAATTCAGAGTTCTTGATATTCGAAGGGCTAACTTTGTCGAACTGCCTTTTCGATTGTTCGACTGGTATGGCGTTATACCTGAAGAATAGAAAGTGGCCGCGCTATGCCCTATATTCAAAAAGAGTTATACAAGTTACTGTCATACATTATCTTGCGATGAATTACGCCTCTGGCGGAGGAAATTATCGGTGACTACCAAGGAAGATTCCATCCAAATCGGTCAGTCACTGATCAAATTTTTTCGCTACAGATGATTCTTTTCAACTACTACGAAACATCTCGCGATGTACACCAGGTATTCCTAGATTTCAAGCAAGCCTATGACTCGATCTATGGTATGCACTAGAATATTTGGGAATACCAAACAAATACGTACATCTGTGTAAATTGACGTAACGCAGTCACAATGCTGTGTTAAAGTTGAAAACAGACTATCGAGAACTTTTGCAATTCTGATGTTCGACAAGAAGATGCACTGTCCCCGATACTTTTCAATCTCATGTTGGAATACATCCTACGTTAAATTTAAACACTTCAAAACAAATTCTTATTCCGACAATCCAATCAACTTTTTGCATATGCAGATGATATCTGTGTGATTGGATTAATTTACAATGAACTAAAAGATATACTTGATCCACTGGAACAGTGTTCCGTTGGTCTCAAAATCAGAGTCCAAAATCAAATACTGATAGACGCAACTGATTTCAGTAGTGGTAACCACATGTTTGAAGGAGTAATGATATTGAAGAATCTTAGATCTCTCATTACTCACGATAATAGTGTGGGGGAGGATATCAAGGCTCACCTTGTCGTTTGTATATACAGCTTTCTACGTCCACTTTTGAAATCAAAATATCTTACAAATACGGATAAGATGAAACTGTACAAAGTGTTGATCAGACCCGTTGTCATGTATGGAGGTGAAAGTTGGTGAGAGTACGAAAGATGGCTTCTAACATTCGAGAGGAGAATCATGCGTGTGATATTTGGCCCAAACCGCGACACACGGAGTTCTTTTCATTCACGAGTTCAGGAATTTAATGCAAATTCCTGATAAAGTGCATGAAATCAAAGGACAGCGAGTACGCTGGCTCGGGCACGTTCTGCGTGCTGATCCGAACCGAATGATACAACGATCTTTGAATGGCGAGCCGTCTTTCGGTACGCGAAGAGGTTCCTGTCGGCGACGATGGCCCCTCGTCGTAGAGAACAATCTGACATCTTCTGGTTGCTTGCAACAGTATGAAGAGCAGGTGCGTGATCGAAACCGTTAGAGTCAGATTGTTGACATGGTACGAGCCAATATTGGCATGTATAAGCCGTCAAAAATAACAAATAAAAATCTAAACAAAATTTAGCTAGAATTTCCAATTATATACAACAATAAGATCTCTGATATAACTAAATATAACTAAAATATTTTTTTCTGAGTTAACATGACAACAATTAACATGGGAAAATAGTCCGTTTGATGTCAAATAACTTATAATAACTCAAATAACTTATTATAAGTTATTTGTTTGATGTAATGCGAAGTCGTACTGAGCACAATACATTATATGCATGAACATATTTTGTCACATGACTTTTTTAACAATAGATACTTTAATCCACTTTTTTGAGCCATGAAAAAGAGAGCTCCCATTAGAACTTGTATCCTGCAATATGCATATATAATGCATACATAATATGTATATTTTTGAGTTTAGTTTATTTCGGGCAATTGCAATCAACATAAAATATTAATTTGAAATGCAGTAGAATTTGATAGTATGTACTTAAAACAATAGGTATGTAAGGTCACAGCACTGACTAGAAATTAGATAAGCTTATAACAGCATAATTTAGACATGTTCGATTAACGATGTGAATTATTGACATACGAAAATATATGGTCAATCGATATGGACTGCAATTTTTTTAGATTTTAAAATAAAAACAAGTTAAGTAAATCAAGGTGTGTGTTTAGTTTTTAATATAAACCAAATAATAGATAAACAATCGTTTTGGTGATTATTTCCATGGGTTATACCAATTTTAATGGTCTTAAAATAATCTATGGTTTTTAAAAATCGTAAGCGGCCCTAACCGAGACCTTACGAACCATTTATACGTATGTATTGATGCACATTATACTGTAGGTTGCCAGGCCATCGAATGATTTTACACACAATCGCTTTTTATGTCATCCGGAGCATATTTATTGTTGGTCAACGGCGAGAATCGTACCGAGATCGCGGCGTGATGATAAACTCTCGTTAACCATTAAGCAACAACCGGCGATTTTAATGCACAGGAGACATTATGTTGCTAACCAATTATACTAAACCATAAATTGAGTTAATCAATATTTTTAAATATTTTATTTGTGAATTAGTGCACAATAGTTAATATTTCACTTCAAAATAACAAAATTTTTACACAATTGTTAAAAATAAATGTTGTTTTTATAATTTTTTGGTTTAGTAAGTATAAAAATTTAGTAAGTTTTCGTCAACTTCCTAATGCTGCTAACTGATGTATCTCCACAATGTTATGTTTAAGACTCCTTTTCTATACGATTTCTCTTAAACTATTTAGATGTTATTTGATCGATAACCCGACACTGACAGTTTTTGCACTAAAATATCAGTTTAGATTGTATAAATGGTTTAACTTAGGTATGTTTTAAAATATATATCTTATATGTACTTAAAATAAGATTTCAAATATTTTGTTTGTATCTTAATTTATCTAGAATATTAGCATAAACATGCCAATGGGTAGAATAATAGTGACAGTTTCCTTTTCCATTTTAGTTTGTTAACTGCCTTAATGGTTTTGTTAATCTCTATTAGTAGTTTTACGTTTTCTTCTGTTCTATTTGAATTGGTCTTATTAGACTTTAACCTTATCTATTTTAATCTAAATTTATTTACTGATGTTTGTCATTGTAACTTGTTCTATCTTTTCTGGTAAAGAGGCTTCTAGGTGTCTCAACTTCTCAAGATATTTTATGGTTCTGCAGGTCCTTTGTTGCCACCATTTTTTACTTGAGCACGTCCATAGAGGGTGGAATAACCAATTGGTAGTGAATGAAATCACTCAGTGGGTGATTGATCAAGCACCTGGTGTATTACTACGGTAAGAAATAGCAACCTGTAAACACCCTTCAGTCAAAAGAAGATCGACCAAACGGTGCGGCGCAGTAGAGTGCTACGGCAGTTGGAGGGGATGAGGGAATGTATAAGATTTGAATCCCGATATGCGGGATGGATTTGGATGCAAAGGTAAATATATCGAAAGATAAAATTATCATTCGATTAAGATCAGTGGTTCTGAATGAACGATCCATTTTCATTAGGCAGACACCTGGGTTTTAACTTTATATACTATAATACACAAAGTAGTTTAAACTACATATATAGCCAAACGTATGTTTACTTTTTTTTAAAAATTAAATTTGTGCTTTTCCAAAATATACAAAACATTTTATTGGTAATATTTGACATTTTAAATTACGCAATAATGTTACATTAATTTGATAAACGATCAGAATAACTATTTTAATATTCTATAGTGATGTCTGTAATACGTCGTGTTTATGATTCCAAAATGATTTAGATGTTTTTAGAACAGCTTCTCCTTCTACACTGTATTTTCCGTTACTTAAATATGGCGGTGTAAATTCACGATATGCAATACAAACTCTTCGTTTATGTATATCTTCCCGAAGTACAGAATGTAACCATTGATATCTAGCTGGCCCATACAATACAATCAAAGATAACCGTGGCATTGGTATCCTGACTACAACATCTTTAAATCTGTCAGTGATCTCGTCTAAGTTGGGTATAAAGTCCCCGTATTCGTTAATAAACTGTAAATTATACTTGGTGCTATCAAAATCAAACAGATTTAAAGTTAACACAGAATCACTCAGTAAATTTACGGTAACCACTCTTTCACCCCAAATCCAGCAATCATCAATATGCGGGTCGATTGATGCACCTTTTGCCGGATCATACTCAAGTGAACATTGTTCGATTGTTTGAAAATTTTTCAACACATTAATAGTTTCAAATCGATCTTGTAGAAATTTTGTAAATTGAGGAAAGCCTTTAAAGTATCCTAATTGTAACTTTTTCTTTTTAAAGTTTGTTTTTGGTCCGAAATTTTGTTTTCGTCGTCCACTTTGAGATATATCCCACTTCATCTCGTCAATACCACAAATAAGGTTTGATTCTTCGGTCTTATTAATAAAATCCAATTTGATGAATATTCCATCAAATGGAATTCCTATTTCGTTATTATGATTGTGATCTAAATGTTCCGAAACAATATTATCCGTATTCCAACCCGGAAATATTGAACTACATAGAGGACAGTATTTGAACGGCCTTAGCACCTGAAATAAAGATAAATTAGTATGCACTCAGAAACAGTAATTATAATCGTACCTTTAACTTAGAAATATATGACTTTTCTTCAAAATTATATTCTTTTTCACATAATAAACAAGTTCTACATCCTTTACAACCGCAAGATCGTGGATAATCCATAATTCCTTGTTAAATAAAAATTTACATGTCATAAACCCATTCACACAATTAAATGAAGTTTCTTTGACATTTAAAATCGGACCTTTCGACTAATTCAGCAAAATGTAGTATGGTTGCATAATGTAATATCCACCCTACAAACATACCCGTGTTTACACGAGACTAGTAATGTGCCATTTTACATTGGCACTCTCGCATCAATTTCGCTTTTTCGTGCGGCAGAGTTTTTTTTTCATATTTGTCTATGTGTGTGTGGAAAATATTTCATTATCAATGAATACTTGGTCGAGCGAACATCATATAACCAAATGAAGAAAAAAAATTTTAGCACGATTTTTTTTCATTTTTACAGGAACATGTATATTTTTTATATAATATTATTTAATATATTATATATGTATTTATATATTTTCATCATTCCAGCGTTTTTACCATTTTTAGAAACGTCATCAATATATGTATAATATTTTATTATTAATTAAAAAATATTATAATAAATCAATGAATTCCATTACAATAATAAATAAATAAATTACAATTTATATAAATAAATATAAAAATAAATTACAATTTATCAAACTAACATAAAAAAATTGATTTTTTACGAATCAATATATTTTATATTTATTTTCTGTAAAAAAATCGTCATCTGTAATAAATTTCCTCATCTGTAAAACAAAAATCGTCATACATAACCATATTTTTCTATTTCATCTGCACTCTTCAAAATGCAAAATGAAAATGTTGAGTCGAAAACAATAAAAAAATTTTGGACCTCATAAAATATTTTTATTGCTTTTTATATTGTCACGAATCACAGATGTCACCTGTGATAATTAAAAAGAAAATTATAATAGTAGGGATTACCCTGTAACCAAATGCTTACATAAACGAACAAAATAAAAAGAAATAATGAAATAGGCGGAGCAAACAAAATACGAGAAGAACATTCGCGAAGTGTAGAGAAAAAAATAATAGAATATTCTACAAGTATTTGTGTCGTATAAATACGTGTAGACATTTGAGTTACAAAACAGTTCAATTTTGAATTTCGAAGTGTTAATATCGGGAAGTGATAAAAAGTGAAGTGTTAAATAATAGTAGTGATAAATATTGTGTAAAATAATAGTGAAAATAAATATTAGTGAATTATTTGTGAAATATTTGTGTAATATTTGTGGGAAATAAATTTAATTGAAATTTAATCTTTGCGAGTTAAATATTCACAATCCAGTGATCGAACCGGATAAATTATTAGAATAACCACTCGGCGAAATCGTAACAATTGGTGACAGCGGTGGGATTGTGAATATCCAAAATGAAATTATTGGACTTAAAAGTGGCAGATTTGAAGAAGGAGTTGGGGCTACGGAATCTACCAACAGCGGGCAACCGAAATGAGTTGCAGTTGAGACTCCGTACAGCTTTGTTGGATGAAAATGTTGACCCAGATCAACATGAATTTAATTTTGGGGCACCGGATTCAACCGAAATACAAGCCGTTGAAGTCACAACGGAATCAACGACCAGAACAGAAGTGCAGAATGTCATCGTTAAAGAAACTACTCCAACAACATCTGGAGGTTTCGACATGGGGCAACTAATGGCTGCTATGCAACAAATGCAGCAGATGATCGGTGGGCTCAAAACCGATATTACAAGCGGACAAGAAAGTTTAAAGGAACAAATGCGAGTCGATCAAGAAAGATTGTTGGCTGAACAGGAAAGCATGAGAGCTGAACAACGGCAAGATCGAGAACTCGTTCTGGACAGACTAAAACAACAAGAGGAAACTGTCAACGAGAAGTTTCGAGAAATGGCTACGACATTTAACTCCAAAATGGACACGGTTAAAATGGAAATGGATCACAAATTAGATGAACAAATCGAGGTGACCGATCAACGATTCCAGAAACTTGAAAAGGAGCTAACGGATCTGAAAACCAACGGCAGCGCTCAAGTTACTCGACCAACCAGCTCGATTAAATTGAAGCCACCAACATTTGACGGAACCACACCATTCAACATCTTCAAACTCCAGTTTGAAATGGCGGCCACAAGGAACGGTTGGTGTGAAGAGGATCGGGTAGCAGCATTAATTGTGGCGCTAAAAGGTAGTGCTGCGGAGCTCCTACAAATTGTGCCGGAATACGAACGGGAAGACTACGGAAAAATAATGTTGGCCTTGGAGCGCAAATATGGAGGAGATCATCGACGGGAGCTACATCGTATGGAGTTGAAGGGACGATGTCAGCGGGTTGGAGAGACGCTTCAGGAGTATGCGGCTGATATAGAGCGGTTAGTGCACCTCGCCCACTACAACATGGCAGGAGAATACACAGAGCGGATCAAGATCGACGCTTTTACCGATGGTATACGGGATCCGGATACGAGACGTGCTGTTGTATTGTCTCCAAAATCATCGTTCGCGGAAACCATCGCGTGTGCATTAACCAACGAGACTGCAAACAACATCATCAAACCAGCAGTCAAGGTACGTCGTGTGGAAGTGGAACCAGCAATCAGTCACAAGCAGGGAAATAACATCAAACCAGCAGATAACTGGCGGACTACGAGATTCCGGGATGGGACTAGTAAAATCAGATGTTGGGTTTGTGATAAAATAGGACACATCTCGCGGGAATGCTGGGAGATAAAGCGCAAACGGGCGAGAACACCATCGCCGATGTACCGACGGCCACCGGAGGAAAGAAAAGCAGCAGCCGTGGAGGAACGCCAAACAACAACGAAGGCGTTAAACGAGTAAGAGTCAGCTTTGAGGAGCAAAAGCTGACTCCCACAACCAAATGCTCCATAACCTTCATCCCCATTTCCAGATTGGCAAAAGGTGGTGATAGCTTGATGGTGAAAGGCGAAGTAGAGGGACGATCCAGTATAATAACTTTGGACACGGGAGCAACGAGAACGATTGTGCGGCCAGATTTCATCACGAATGGAGTTCGGACGATGAAAGGGTTCAAGTTACAAACGGCGACAGGCGACAGTGCGGCTATCAAAGGAAAGAAGGAGGTTACAATTCGAATCGGGAACAACAGTTTTCGACATGAAGTTCTGGTTGCGGATATTGTGGATGAGGTCATCCTGGGAATGGACTTCATGAAGCGAAATGGATTCGTATTGGATGTCGGACGGGGAACATTAAGCTACGGTAATGTCGAACTGCCTTTGCAACTAAACAACGGGAAGGAGCCAGTCGTAAGGAGGATAACATTGGATCATCGGATGAAGCTACCACCACACTCGGAAACGGTTGTTTGGGGGAAATTGGATGGAGGTCCTGGAACACAAGGGTTGTGGGTTGTGGAAGCCAACAGGGACGAGCTACAAACCAAAGAAATTATCATCGGAAAAGCTTTGGTTAAACCGGATTGTGACTTTAGAGTTCCGATAAGGGCTCTTAATTTATCGGATGTGACAAAAACAATTAAAAAGGGAACTATCATCGGCCGAGGAGAGGAAGTATCCACCATTATAAAATGCGAGGAGGCGAATCCGTATGTAAAGGCCAAGGACCAACGACAACGGAAATTAACGGAGGAACTAACACAGAAATGGACGGAACAATTAACGCCAAAAGAAAAACAAGCAGCAAAGGAGTTGCTTCAAAAATATATGTCCATTTTCTGTGGTGCACCGGAAGATAATGGCAGAACAAATATGGTTAAACACCGGATCGACACAGGAACATCAACACCAATTCGACAAGCGCCAAGAAGGTTACCATTGGCTAAACAAGCAGAAGTGGATAAGATGGTAACTGATATGCAAACATCGGGAGTAATTGAGCAGTCAACGAGTCCATGGAGTTCACCCGTAGTATTGGTGGAAAAGAAGGATGGAAGCATGAGATTCTGCGTGGATTATCGGAAGCTCAACACAGTTACCAAAAAGGATAGTTACCCGTTACCAAGGATCGACGACACACTGGATACATTGGCAGGAGCACGGATGTTTTCAACATTGGATCTGCAGAGCGGTTATTGGCAAGTAGAGGTCGCAGACGAAGATAAGGAAAAGACAGCGTTCAGTGTGGGCAATGGATTATGGCAATTCAATGTCATGCCATTTGGACTTTGTAACGCCCCTGCGACTTTCGAACGGCTAATGGAACGCGTACTAAAAGGACTCCACTGGAAAACATGCCTGGTTTATTTGGACGACATCATCGTTATGGGGAAGGACTTTAACGAGCACCTACGTAATCTAGAGGAAGTATTCGAAAGAATCCAAGCAGCTGGATTGAAGTTAAGTCCGAAGAAATGTGTATTGTTCCGGGATGAAGTCAAATATTTGGGACACAAAATAACAACAAGCGGCATTCATACAGATGAAGACAAGATCTCCGCCGTAAAGGATTGGCCAAGACCGCAGAATTTACATGAACTAAGGAGTTTCATCGGACTATGCACATATTATCGACGATTTGTGCCAGGATTTGCCAACATCGCAAGGAATTTACACGAGCTGACACAGAAGAACAAGCCGTTCCAATGGAGTGATGAACACGAGGAAGCGTTCAATGAACTGAAGCAGCGATTATGTACAGCACCATTGCTTTCGTATCCGGTTCCGAATAAACGTTTTATTTTGGATACGGATGCAAGCAATTATGGCTTGGGAGGAGTGTTGTCACAGGAAATCGATGGACAGGAACGTGTCATCGCATATTATTCAAAGATCTTATCGAAGCCAGAACGGAACTACTGTGTAACAAGAAGAGAATTGTTGGCCATAGTGAAATGTGTGGAACATTTCCGGAAGTACCTCTATGGCCAATCATTTCTATTAAGAACGGATCATGGCGCCTTGACATGGCTACTTCAATTTAAAAATCCCGAAGGACAAGTAGCAAGGTGGATTGAGCGATTGGGTAGTTTTGTCTACGAAATCCAACATAGGAAAGGAAGCGCTCATGGAAATGCGGATGCGTTGTCAAGACGACCATGTAGAGTGGATTGTAAACATTGCGGACGGGTGGAAAACAAGGAAAACATCGTCGATATCAGACTAATGAAAGTGTTGCCAGCTGATGAATGGACCAACGATGTTATCTCCAAAGAGCAACGGGAGGATCCAGATTTGGCAGTAATTATCAAATTCATGGAGGAAGAACATCGTCCCACATGGAGTGATATTGCGGATAAAGGCCCAACTATCAAGGCTTATTGGGCCCAATGGGATAGTTTAACCATGGAAGACGGATGCTTAAAACGAACATGGGAAAGCTCCGATGGCAAAACAAAGCAATCGCTAGTGGTGGTACCGAAGATCAGGATGGCGGAAATATTGGAGGAATACCACGGAGGAACAAGCGGAGGTCACCTAGGAATCAACAAAACGTTAGCTAAGGTACGTGAAAGATTCTACTGGGCAGGATGTAGACAGGCAGTGGCTGAATGGTGTCAAAAGTGTGACCAATGTATGGCCGTGAAAGGACCGGCAAAGAAGAGCCGTGGAGCGATGCAACAATATAATGTGGGAGCACCATTTGAGAGGATTGCCATAGATGTTGCAGGACCATTTCCAACCAGCGATAGTGGCAACAAATATGTTTTGGTAGTAATGGACTACTTCAGTAAGTGGCCAGAGGTATACCCGATTCCAAATCAGGAAACAACCACAATCGCCAATGCAGTGGTATACAATTGGATAAGCCGTTTTGGGGTACCAATGGAACTGCATTCCGACCAAGGGCGGAATTTTGAATCGGTTGTCTTCCAGGAGATGTGCCAGTTACTGGGAATTAATAAAACGCGAACAACACCTTTCCACCCACAATCTGATGGCATGGTGGAGCGTTTCAATGCCACATTGGAGGAGTTTATAGCCAAAACAGTGGATAAAAACCAGCGGAATTGGGATCAAGGTATTCCATTGTTCTTAATGGCTTATCGATCGGCGGTGCATAACACAACAGGAGACAATACTTTTTGGCAACAATTTAAGACTACCAGGCGATCTCAAATTCGGAGCGGTTCCATCATCAGCCAAATGTGGACAAGCATATGTGGACAACTTGAAAGAGGAGATCAACAACATACACGGATTTGTCAGAGAGAAAATCAAATTGTCAAGTGATAAAACAAAGGCTCGGTATGATGTACGAGCGAACAATAAAGGATTTGACGAGGGTCAATTGGTATGGCTTCACAACCCACAACGAAAGAAAGGGTTATCGCAGAAATTACAACATGGATGGGAGGGACCGTACAAGGTCATAACAAGAATAAATGATGTGATCTATAGGATCCAAAGAGGAGTACGAGGAAAACCCAAGGTTGTACACCTGGAACGACTGGCGTTCTATAGAGGAAGAGGTCTAGATCCTGTTCGGGACGAACAGGTTTGGGCGGAGGGTAGTGTCACGAATCACAGATGTCACCTGTGATAATTAAAAAGAAAATTATAATAGTAGGGATTACCCTGTAACCAAATGTTTACATAAACGAACAAAATAAAAAGAAATAATGAAATAGGCGGAGCAAACAAAATACGAGAAGAACATTCGCGAAGTGTAGAGAAAAAAATAATAGAATATTCTACAAGTATTTGTGTCGTATAAATACGTGTAGACATTTGAGTTACAAAACAGTTCAATTTTGAATTTCGAAGTGTTAATATCGGGAAGTGATAAAAAGTGAAGTGTTAAATAATAGTAGTGATAAATATTGTGTAAAATAATAGTGAAAATAAATATTAGTGAATTATTTGTGAAATATTTGTGTAATATTTGTGGGAAATAAATTTAATTGAAATTTAATCTTTGCGAGTTAAATATTCACAATCCAGTGATCGAACCGGATAAATTATTAGAATAACCACTCGGCGAAATCGTAACAATATGTATTGTGCGAAACTCACAAGAGTGCAAAATAATTTTTGTCGAAAGTTGTGCGTCGAGAAATCCCCACTCCAAAATTAGTTTATAGACAAAAGAAGAAAGAGACGAGGAAAAAACCGGTTTGAGTCACACGCAAGAGTGCCAATGTAAAATGGCACAATAGTAGTAACATCAAAAATTTCTTCGTTCCTAATGTCTTTACCAATAAACTATGAAGGACGGGAAAATATTTCTGATGTTCTTTTTCAATCAAGTTACTTATAATAATTATAAGAGAAATCGCTTCGATATTATGTTCCAACATGATATAATTCCAGAGAAGATTAAAAGATGACACTAGTAGTAGTTGAAAGAAATGTTTACATTTTTTAACTGCTGTTTTTTTATATATAACGAATTATTAACCAAACCAAAATTATAAATTAAAAAAAAATTATTTTGTTATAGAAATTGGAAATTTTTTGAAGTAAATGGGCTTATATTTATTAATTATACTAAAATAAATAAAACAAAATGTTTTTTATATCATGTCATTTCAATAAAAATTACTTCGCGTGCCATCTATTGTTCTCGTTAAAACGTATTGGTATGCCAACTAGTAGAAATCTTCTCCGAAACTTGTATTTAACGAAATCATGCTGTCGTTGGCATTTATTATGAAAATTAACACGATTTTCCTTCTACTATTATAAGTTATTTGTTTTCAACCCAAAATTTAGCTGTGGAACGAGTAGAAATTTATTAACACAAACATAAAACCATAAAAATAAGAAATAATTGATTCATAAATAATGGATTTCATGAAACGAAATGGATTCGTATTGGATGTCGGACGGGAAACATTGAGCTGCGGTAATGTGGAACTGCCTTTGCAACTGAACAACGGGAAGGAGCCAGTCGTAAGGAGGATAAAATTGAATCATCGGACGAAACTACCACCACACTCGGAAACGGTTGTTTGGAGGAAGTTGGATGGAGGTCCTGGAAGACAAGTGTTGTGGGTTGTGGAAGCCAATAGTGACGAGCTACAAACCAAAGAAATTATCATCGGAAAAGCTTAGGTGAAACCGGATTGTGACTTCAGAGTACCGATACGGGCTCTTAATTTATCGGATGTGACAAAAAGGGAACTATCATCGGCTGAGGTGAGGAAGTGTCCACCATTATAAAATGCGAGGAGACGAATCCATGTGTAAACGCCAAGAATCAAAGACAACGGAAAATAACGGAGGAACCAGTAGTATTGGTGGAAAAGAAGGATGGAAGCATGAGATTCTGCGTTGATTATCGGAAGCTCAACACAGTTACCTAGAAGGATAGTTACCCATTACCAAGGATCGACGACACACTGGATACATTGGCAGGAGCACGGATGTTTTCAACATTGGATCTGCAGAGCGGCTTTTGGCAAGTGGAGGTCGCAGACAAAGATAAGGAAAAAACAGCGTTCAGTGTGGGCAATGGATTAAGGCAATTCAATGTCATACCATTTGGACTTTGTAACGCCCGTGCGGCTTTCGAACGGCTAATGGAACGCGTACTTAAAGAATTCCACTGGAAAACATGACTGGTATATTAGGATGACATCATCGTTATGGGAAAGGACTTCAACGAGCATCTACGAAATCTAGGGTAGTATTCAAAAGAATCCAATCAGCTGGATACAAAATAACAACAAGCGGCATTCATACCGATGAAGATAAGATCTCCACCGTAAAGGATTGGCCAAGATCGCAAAATGTGCATGAACTAAGGAGTTTCATCGGACTCTGCACAAATTATCGACGATTTGTGCCAGGATTTGCCAACATCGCAAGAAATTTACACGAGTTAACACAGAAAAACAAGCTATTCCAATGGAGTGATGAACACGAGGAAGCGTTCAACGAACTGAAGCAGCGATTATGTACAGCACCATTGCTTTCGTATCCGGTTCCGAATAAACGTTTTATTTTGGATACGGATGCAAGCAATTATGGCTTAGGAGGAATTGTTGTCACAAGAAATCGATGGACAGGAACGTGTCATCGCATATTATTCAAAGATCTTATCAAAGCCTGAACGCAACTACTGTGTGGCAAGAAGAGAATTGTTGGCCATATTGAAATATGTGGAACATTTCAGGAAATACCTCTATGGCCAATCATTTCTGCTAAGAACGGATCATGGCGCCTTGACATGGCTACTTCAATTTAAAAATCCCGAAGGACAAGTAGCACGGTCGATTGAGAAATTGGGGAGTTTTGTCTACGAAATCCAACATCGGAAAGGAAGCGCTCTTGGAAATGCGGATGCATTGTCAAGACGGCCATGTCGAGTGGATTGTAAACATTGCGGTCGGGTAGAAAGTAAGGAAAACATCGTCGACATCAGACTCATGAAAGTGTTACCAGCTGATGAATGGACCAAGGATGTTATCTACAAAGAGCAACGGGAGGATCCGGGTTTAGCAGTCATCTTTAAATTCATAGAGGAATTATCAAATTTAATTGGGCCCAATGGGATAGTTTGGCAATGGAAGATGGCTGCTTAAAACGAAAATGGGAGTGTTCCAATGGCAAAGCAACACAATCGCTGGTGGTGGTACCGAGAATCAGGATAGCAGAAATATTGGAAGAATACCACGGAGGAACAAGCGGAGGTCATCTAGGGATCAACAAAACGTTAGCCAAGGTTCAACTGGACAGAATGTAGACAGACAGTGGCTGAATGGTGTCAAAAGTGTGACCAGTGTATGGCAATAAAAGGACCGGCAAAAAGGAGCCGTGGAGCGATGTAACAATATAACGCTGGAGCAACCAGCGGCATTGGGATCAATGTATTCCATTGTTCTTAATCGCCTACAATCTGCGGTGCATAACACCAGCGACAATACTTTCGGCAACAATTTAAAACTTCCAGGCGATCTCAATTTGGAGCGGTTCCATCATCAGCTAAATGTGGAGAACTTAAAAGAGGAGATCAACAACATACACGGATTTGTCAGAGAGAAAATCAAATTGTCAAGTGACCGAACAAAGGCTCGATTCGACGTACGAGCGCATAACAAAGGATTTGACGAAGGTCAATTGGTATGGCTATACAACCCACAACGTAAGAAAGGGTTATCGTAGAAATTACATTCTGGATGGGAGGGACCGTACAAAGTTATAACAAGAATAAATGATGTGATCTATAGGATCCAAAGAGGATTATGAGGAAAACCCAAGGTTGTACACCTGGAGCGACTGCCGTTCTATAGAGGCAGAGGTCTTGATCCTGTTCGGGAGGAACCGGTTTGGGCGGAGGGTAGTGTGACGAATCACAGATGTCATTAAAAGGAGTCAAAAATTATAGCAGTAGTTTTGGGGTTACCCTGTAACCAAATGTTTACACATACGAATAAAATAAAAGTAAAAATGAAATAGGCGGAGCGAACCAAATACGACGAAAAAAATATTCACGAAGTGTAGATATACAAAATAATGGAATGTTCCACAAGAATTTATGTCGTTTAAATAGGTGTAGAGATTTGGGTTACGAGTCAGTTCAATTTGGAATTTTAAAGTGTTAATATCGGAAAGTGATAGAAAGTGAAGTGTTAAAATAATTGTAGTGATAATTATTGTAGAAAATTAATGTAATACTGTTACGATTTCGCCGAGTGGTTATTCAAATAATTTATCCGGTTCGATCACTGGATTGTGAATATTAAACTCGCAAAGATTAACTTTCAATTAAATTTATTTTCCAATAAATTCCACAAATATTTCACAAATAATTTTCACAACACAAATTTTACACAATTATTATCACTACAATTACTTCAACACTTTACTTTCACTTTTTATCACTTCCCGATATTAACACTTCGAAATTCAAAATTGAACTGTTTTGTAACCCAACTGTTTTGTAACACGTATTTATACGACGTAAATACTTGTAGAACATTCCATTATTTTGCTTCTCTACACTTCGAGAATGTTCGTTTCGTCGTATTTTGTTTGCTCCGCCTATTTCATTATTTATTTTTATTCTGTTCGTATGTGTAAACATTTGGTTACAGGGTAACCTCTACTGCTATAATTTACAACTCTTGTTAAGGCTGATTTCCATTAAGGCTGATTTCCATTATGAAAAAAATTTTGTCAGTATTTTTTACTGAAAAAGCAAGAGCGAGAAAAAAATTAAAAATACCATTAGAGTGACTGAGATCGTTTTTTCCTTTTTTCTTTTTTTTATTTTGACAGATGCGTGTAACATAACCAATAAATTTCAATTTTTTTTTGGTTTTTAATAAAAAAGAACAAAATACTCTTTAAATCTACAACAATAAATTAAAAAAAAATAAACTAAACATAAGTATTCATTATTTCGATTATTTTCACAATGAATTAAGATGAATGACACAAAACGAAATGTTAAAATTATTCATTGCCCACAAAAAATCAGCCATCTTTATTTTTCCTATAAGATATTTCTCCAGTACTGAATAAAAATACTTCTCTTGATATATTTTGTCAGTACTGCTATAATTATTTTCTCAGTAACCATAAAAATTTATTTAGTACTGACTAAATTTTTTGTACTGGAAATATTTTTTATTTCACTCGCACTTTAAGAAAAAATTAATTTTTTATCCCGCCTTGACTATTTTGTCAGTATTTTTTCATAATGGAAATCAGGCTTTAGTATCACTGGTGACATCTGTGATTCGTCACAATACGTCCACTTTGGTTCGCTCCGCCTGTTTCATTATTTAGTTTTATTTTGTTCGTATTGATAACAGTTCATATTGATAACATTTGGTAACAGGGAAACCCCAAACCTACTACTGTACTATTCACTCTTTTTAGTTATCACAGATGACATCTGTGATTCGTCACAGTATGTTAAATGTGGATATTCTAATAATTATATATTGTCACGAATCACAGATGTCACCTGTGATAATTAAAAAGAAAATTATAACAGTAGGGATTACCCTGTAACCAAATGTTTACATAAACGAACAAAATAAAAAGAAATAATGAAATAGGCGGAGCGAACCAAATACGACGCAACGAAAATTCGAGAAGTGTAGAGAAGCAAAATAATGGAATATTCTACAAGCCTTTGCGTCGTATAAATACGTGTAGACATTTGAGTTACAAAACAGTTCAATTTTGAATTTCGAAGTGTTAATATCGGGAAGTGATAAAAAGTGAAGTGTTAAAATAATAGTAGTGATAATTAGTGTGTAAAATAATAGTGAAAATAAATATTAGTGAATTATTTGTGAAATAATTGTGGAATTTATTGGGACGATAACATTCTGGTACGATAACATTCTGGTCCTCCGCTCTGGTTGTTGACTCTGTAGTTACTTCAATCGCTTGCACCTCGGTTGAATCCGGTGCCCCAAAATTAAACTCATGTTGATCTGGGTCAACATTATCATCCAATAGAGTTGTACGGAGTCTCAACTGCAACTCATTTCGGTTGCCCATAGTTGGTAGATTCCGTAGCCCCAACTCCTTCTTCAAATCTGCCACTTTTAAGTCCAATAATTTCATCTTGGATATTCACAATCCCACCGCTGTCACCAATTGTTACGATTTCGCCGAGTGGTTATTCAAATAATTTATCCGGTTCGATCACTGTGTTACGATTTCGCCGAGTGGTTATTCTAATAATTTGTCCGGTTCGATCACTGGATTGTGAATATTAAACTCGCAAAGATTAAATTTCAGTTAAATTTATTTCCCACAAATATTACACAAATATTTCACAAATAATTCACAAATATTTATTTTCACTATTATTTTCCACAATATTTATCACTACTATTATTTTAACACTTCACTTTCACTATTATTTTCACTTCCCGATATTAACACTTCAAAATTCAAAATTGAACTGAGTCGTAACTCAAATGTCTACACGTATTTATACGACGCAAAGGCTTGTAGAACATTCCATTAGTTTTCTTCTCTACACTTCTCGAATTTTCGTTGCGTCGTATTTGGTTCGCTCCGCCTATTTCATTATTTCTTTTTACTTTGTTCGTATGTGTAAACATTTGGTTACAGGGTAATCCCTACTGTTATAATTTTCTTTTTAATTATCACAGGTGACATCTGTGATTCGTGACACTACCCTCCGCCCAAACCTGTTCGTCCCGAACAGGATCCAGATCTCTTCCTCTATAGAACGCCAGTCGCTCCAGTGGCCCTATTCTGGTTTTCCCTGGGAATTGGGAATTGGGAAAAAAAAATTCCCAATTCCCAACTATAATAATTCCCAATATTTTATTCCCCAATTCCCAAAAGTGTATTCTGGCGTGCTGGGAATTATTTCCCCTCTGTGAAAGAAATAGTTTTAAATGTTCGCCACTAAAGTACCTTTTTAATGGTTTTTTCATGGTGCGTTATGTTAATATTTGAATATGATTTAAATATTGATGGATGAATAACAAATTTAAAAAAAAAATAGGTGTTTTCATTTTTGAAAAACAAAAAACTGTTTAGGGCCGGAATTATTTTCTATGAGTATTTATGAATGAGGTAATTTTTTTTATATTTTAGGACAGATAAGACCAAATTTTAAAAAATAGGTGTTTTTGCTTATAAAAAATAACAAAAAAATTTAAATTTATACTCTAGTATTATGATTATGAGTATTTTACCATAAGAAATATGAATTCCCAACAATTTTAATAGGGAAAAATAAACGTCAAAACTGTTATAATTGGGAATTATTTTTTCCAAACAAAATATTTTTCCCAATAGCCAGAATACACTTTTGGAAAAAATAATTCCCAACTGTTATAAAAACGTCAAAAATTCCCAATTCCCAATTCCCGGGGAAAACCAGAATAGGGCCACAGGTGTACAACCTTGGGTTTTCCTCGTACTCCTCTTTGGATCCTATAGATCACATCATTTATTCTTGTTTTGATCTTGTACGGTCCCTCCCATCCAGGTTGTAATTTCTGCGATAACCCTTTCTTACGTTGTGGGTTGTGAAGCCATACCAATTGTCCCTCGTCAAATCCTTTATTGTTCGCTCGTACATCATACCGAGCCTTTGTTTTATCACTTGACAATTTGATTTTCTCTCTGACAAATCCGTGTATGTTGTTGATCTCCTCTTTCAAGTTATCCACATATGCTTGTCCACATTTAGCTGATGATGGGACCGCTCCGAATTTGAGATCGCCTGGTAGTCTTAAATTGTTGCCAAAGAGTATTGTCGCTGGTGTTACTCCTGTTGTGTTATGCACCGCCGATCGATAAGCCATTAAGAACAATGGAATACCTTGATCCCAATGCCGCTGGTTTTTATCCACTGTTTTGGCTATAAACTCCTCCAATGTGGCATTGAAACGCTCCACCATGCCATCAGACTGTGGGTGGAAAGGTGTTGTCCGCGTTTTATTAATTCCCAGTAACTGGCACATCTCCTGGAAGACAACCGATTCAAAATTCCGCCCTTGGTCGGAATGCAGTTCCATTGGTACCCCATAACGGCTTATCCAATTGTATACCACTGCATTGGCGATTGTGGTTGTTTCCTGATTTGGAATCGGGTATACCTCTGGCCACTTACTGACCCAAGTAACAATTTGTTTGCTAAGAGCAAGTTTTTGCTTAAATCAGGCAAAATCAGAATTTAATCAGAACGAGTTATGCAAAATTTTAGCAAGGATGTATTGTAAAATAAAAATATACTTAATTATAAATATTTTGCCTATATTTTAGGTCAAATATGTTCTGATTATGCGAAATTTTTTGCTAAAGTTCAGAAATTTTTAATTTTATTTAGTCTGAATGTTTTGCTTTCTTTCAGTTCTGAATTAGAAAAAAATAGTTTGCTTTAAGTTGTCTGCAATAAATAGCAAAAATATTTGCAAATTAAGTTCTGATTCTTAAAAAAAAATAAATTAAATTTTGCTTTACATATCAACGCAGATTTTAAGCAAAATAATAGCAAACTGTTTTTGAAAATTTTTCTTATATACGAGGTGCAATAATTGTGTTAATCCCATTTTAGCAACTCGCACGATATTATTTATGTTGAAAATAAAAATATATGTACTTATTTGTTGTAAGTTTGTAACCGGTTTGTGTTTTTGAATTAAAAACAGCAAAGGTGATTTTTTAATTTACTATAAGTGTATAATTAAGTGTATTGATAATCGAATAGAAATAAATTTACAAATATTATTCTCACATTTCATGCAGATTTACCTCAAGCATTGTAAGGTTATGTTATACCTTACACTTTTGTTTATTTGTTGTTTTAAATGTTAACGGTTTTAACATGTACACGGAAAAAAATATTATTCTAGATTTATGATTAGCTACTTCTTAGTTTTAGAAAAACAAATATTAAGAACTTACTGATTAATTTAAGCGGATGGTCCCCAAATTATGTTTTAAAAGTTCTAATTAAGAACATAATTCAAATAGTAGGAACATTTGATTTTTAATTATTGAGAACTCTGTTCTCAATTCAAGAAAACGATTATTGGTTTTGAAAATTATTATTTTATTCCCTTTGATCGCACTTTTAGAATAAAATTACTTAATTTGAGAATAAAGTTCTCGTGATAAAAGTTGTATACATATCTTAAATTATTCTTGTTTCGGATTAATGTGGTGGAAACGATTGAGAGTGATTGTGGGAAATGTTTAAGTGCTGTGCCAAATGGGTGGGAGGTCAATGGGATATTATCATGGCCACCAGAGGGATCGAATATTAATTTCTTACGAAAAAATCCTCGTTCAGTGCCGAACGATGACTGGTCCAAATGCAAGTGTATTGCCAAGCGCAATAAAATAAAAAATTTGAGCGATGCGCTAAGAATCGAAAAAGAATTGGCACTTTATTCTGATACAGAAGATGAACATACAACAGCAATTCAAAAATAGTACGACAGACTACATCCTGGGCAAAGATTGAACAACTACAATGATAATGGTGTATACGAATCAATGGCATTTAATTTAATCAGCGATACCAACACCTGTGGTGCAGTACAATCGGCTGAAATTTTACCAAATAATATAGATCTGCCAGAAGCAGTAAATAATGTTATTCAACATCAGTCGATTGTTCTAAATGACAATCTTGACATTCCAGTTATTGATATGAGTTGACATTCCAGTTATTGATATGAGTTTCGTGGTTCCAAATAACAAGTTTGACGAACGGTTGGACCAGATTCAGAAAGATATAGCACGGATTGAAAATAAAATCGACGATTTAGTTAAACTTACCAAGGAGAATAATGTACGCACAGAGAATAAATTGGACAATCTTATTAAGCAACAAAATTCATTCCATGTATCGTTTCAATCATTTTTGAGAATGGCACAACCAGTATCTGGTTCGGCAGATGACGAAGAAAAACAAAATTATGTAAGGTGTATTATGGAACTACTTCCAATAAAAGATCAAACGTCCATCGAAGAGCTGGAGAATCGAATATCGGTAAATGAAGGATTCGGAGAAGCATTAGTTGAAATATTGGCTAAAGTTGGTTGAACCAATAATAACAAGGCGACGCCCATGAAAATATTTTACGGTGTGATCGATACTTTACTGTCGTTCGATTTTGTTGCTAAATGCTCTTGGACTGGCACGACACGGGGACCAAACGCAGACGTGAAAATCATGTTTAAAAGGTATACACACATCATTAAAAGTGTTTATAAAGCAGTGCTGCTAGCAAAGCCCACCCACACACAATTAGACAATGAGATTACTTCAAGGTTTTATTACGAAATGGAAGAAGACGGTAAGAAATACGACGTGATTAAAGTATAATTAAAGTATATAATTTATTATCCATTTTACATTTTTCAGCACTGAATTGAAAAGTGGTTTCAATTATTCAAATTTGGGAAGCAAAAGGAAACACGTTCAAGCATCCAATGATGAAATACAACCCAACAGTGTGGTAGTGGTAGATAATAATATGATAATTAGTAATTCAGAACCTGTGATGCAATAATAATGTACATATGCATTTACTAATGTTAGCTACTGCTAAATATATGAAAACGAGTTTTTATTATATGCAAATCATAAAAACTCGTGAAACCTCGTGAAATCGCAATTATGAAATAAATATGATATGAATATTATTTGAATTTCTATAATCCATAATTTGTTTTTATAACTTGGTGATTTTCTTATATGACCACGAAGAAATATTTTTAAAATGAATCAAGTGTATGCAACAATGGTATAAAAACTGTTTTGCGTCCATCTTCAACTGCTACCATTTTACATTTAATTTCACAAATAGTGTACGGCTCTAGATCATTTTCTACACAGAATGAAGAATAAATATGTAAGTGCGATGATTTAAATGGGTTATCAAAAAAAATATCAATATTTTTTAATCTTGAGCCATAAATGTGAATTTTGTTGGAAATTTTTTTCGCATATTTCATTGCAACGATTTCATTTTTTTTGGTAAGAAACCATTTGTTAGCCGAATCATTTGATAAACAAAACCCATCGATCAATTTTATTTTATAGTAAATTCCATGTGCTTCATTTACTTTTTTTAGTATTGGATATATAATTTTTTTTCCTTTAACATTTTCCATTTGACTTAATTCGTACAATCGTTTTGCCGCTTGTTGTAGTGGGTTTCTTCCAGATCGTAGCAAATGCTTGATTCGATTCAGTTTACTTTCGAAGGGATATGAACTTATAGATGCTAGATTTCCAAATCGTCTGACATCACCCATTATGTGAGATAAATTGTGTATATTGCTATTAGTATGGTGCACTCCGTATATCTCAATATATTCTTGCACAAAGTCATCTAACAATTTTTCTGCCAAATCATAAAAACATGAATATGAATGCGACGAGCAAATTGTGATAGCACAATTTCATAAAGTTATTATGAACTTCAAGTGGCAAATAATGTTTCAACACTACAGGCCCAATATAATGGAAACATGTTCTAAATTCTAATCCTTTCCAATGGGCGAGACAATCTAATCCTCGAACTGAACGATGTATTTCAACTGGCATTTTGCAATTCAATAAGAACGTTGTTATTTCTTTAATATCTTGGGCGCACCACTTCATGTCAAAATTTTTAAACGTTCCATCTCTCCATCCTAGAATAAATCTTTTCATTACACCAAGGTGAATTAAGTGTAATTCGTCTGCAATTATAAAATCTTTGACCATGTCGATTGGCAGTTTTTCAAGTATTGTATAGCATTTGTGATGATCTGCATCCGCTCTGTTGCGAAAATCTACGTCTGTTCTCAAAGCCATGTTGATACGAGGAAAGACATTGCAGCGGGAAATATAAGAATATTCACCAACGCCAGTACATTTTATACATCCATGCTGTCCATTAAAATTGATAACACCTGTAATAATTTAAACATATCGTACGTAGTTTTCAAAAGTGAAATATAATTTGTGTGGCCTAATACCTTTTAAAAACGCCCTGGCTGGTGAATCACAAATAAAACATCGAATGCGTACATTAATTTTGTTGTCATTAATTAATATTCCGTTTTCCAAAATATTGTTCAACTCGTCGACGAACTGACCTAAATATTCCGACAGGGATGATGGTTTACCATTTCCACAAAATAGTCCAATTACCATCGGATTGAACTCATTCATGTTATGAATATTAAATAATATTGGCCAAAATTCTAGTTTCGAACTTTTATAAATAGGAAGCCCGTTTATATTAATATTGATTAAAATTTCAATAGATTCCGTAATTTGATTAAAACACTTGCGCAGGCACATTTCCAAGCCATAATGCCAATATTGATCATTTCCATTTGCAAGCGTACTAATTGTTAAACTTTTTGGTGTTTCCATTAAAGTACGAGCATCTACTGGAAGTTTCACGTCAAAGGTTTCATTGAGAATTGCCAACAAATCATTAATTGCGGTATGTTTTATGTTATGTAAGTTCGACCACTTTCGGAAATCGCTTCTAATTCTACTGGTTTTTGTACAAAATTCTTCCTCATATTCTTGTTCAGAATAATCGCTGGCATCATTAACACTGTAATAATCGTCAAAAATATTTTTATGAATTTCCGCATTGGTGTCTTCTGGCACAGGATCAACGGAATTGGAATCAGAAGGAGTGATATTATCCTCATTGACGATAACTGCTTGTACCTCTGAATAGTTGTGATCAACAGAATAATCATTGTCGTGCAGCAAGGCGAAATTAGATTTTATATTGGCTTGACTTGTTGAAGTTGAATGAAAAATTAAAAGATTTTTTTTAAGTTTTCTCGAATAAGTGCCGCTATTTTTAAATTTTTTAAACTGTTCAATGGCTTTTACATTTATTTCCATCAAACTTTGTTTTGTTTTATTCATGTTTTGCATACTGTTTTGAATTCTATTATGCTGAAGCTGAACTAAATCAATGATCTACTTATATCTGTCAAAAATAATAGCAACTACTTTGTAAAATTTCAGTCACTGTGTAATTTGCTTATTTGCAAAAAAATGGAAAAATTTAAAAAAGTTTAAGAATACTACTAAGTGCTATTATATATGGACTATAGGTAGCAGAGTGGTTAGCGAGTCAGTCTCATAAGCAAAGATCCTAGGTTCGCATCCGGTTAAGAGAAACATATAGAAGTAAGTACATTTAATTAATAATATTTCATTGAATTATAAAATAATACAAATTAAAGTTTACTGTTTAAAAAGCAATATAAACTGAAAACTAACGAACCAAATATAAAATAATGTAATGTTAAAATATAAATAATTAATATAATAAATCCATTTTTCAATACATTCTTTGGAAAAATAAGCAAAATTTTGAGATTATTTATATCTGATTATTAACTTATTCAGACACAAATTTAGGAAAAATTTTCTAAGTTTTTTCTCATATTTTTTCTGGTTTTTCTTCGATTTTGCTATGGTTCAGAACTTGTTCAGCGATAAAATAAGCAAATTTTTATCTAATTTTTCTCTAATTCAGAAATTATGAAACTTATAGCACTAGCAAACTAATTTGCTAGAGCACTCATTAACTGTTTTTCAGAAGCAATTCAGAAGGGTTTCTACCTCCACTTAGTTTTGAATTTCTTCTGTTTTGCTATAAAAGAGTACTCTAACTTTAGCAACCTGTGCCTAATAGCAAACCAATCAGAGAAAAATCAGAGATTAATTTACTTCAAAATGTTACTTGGGGAAGTAGTCCATTACTACCAAAACATATTTGTTGCCACTATCGCTGGTTGGAAATGGTCCTGCAACATCTATGGCAATCCTCTCAAATGGTGCTCCCACATTATATTGTTGCATCGCTCCACGGCTCTTCTTTGCCGGTCCTTTCACGGCCATACATTGGTCACACTTTTGACACCATTCAGCCACTGCCTGTCTACATCCTGCCCAGTAGAATCTTTCACGTACCTTGGCTAACGTTTTGTTGATTCCTAGGTGACCTCCGCTTGTTCCTCCGTGGTATTCCTCCAATATTTCCGCCATCCTGATCTTCGGTACCACCACTAGCGACTGCTTTGTTTTGCCATCGGAGCTTTCCCATGTTCGTTTTAAGCATCCGTTTTCCATGGTTAAACTATCCCATTGGGCCCAGTAAGCCTTGATAGCTGGGCCTTTATCTGCAATATCGCTCCATGTGGGACGATGTTCTTCCTCCATGAACTTGATAATTACTGCCAAATCTGGATCCTCTCGTTGCTCTTTGGAGATAACATCCTTGGTCCATTCATTAGCTGGCAACACTTTCATTAGTCTGATATCGACGATGTTTTCCTTGTTTTCTACTCGTCCACAATGTTTACAATCCACTCTACATGGCCGTCTTGACAACGCATCCGCATTTCCATGAGCGCTTCCTTTCCGATGTTGGATTTCGTAAACAAAACTCCCCAATCGCTCAATCCACCGTGCTACTTGTCCTTCGGGATTTTTAAACTGAAGTAGCCATGTCAAGGCGCCATGATCCGTTCTTAGCAGAAATGATTGGCCATAGAGGTATTTTCGGAAATGTTCTACACATTTCACTATGGCCAACAATTCTCTTCTTGTTACACAGTAGTTCCGTTCTGGCTTCGATAAGATCTTTGAATAATATGCGATGACACGTTCCTGTCCATCGATTTCCTGTGACAACACTCCTCCCAAGCCATAATTGCTTGCATCCGTATCCAAAATAAAACGTTTATTCGGAACCGGATACGAAAGCAATGGTGCTGTACATAATCGCTGCTTCAGTTCGTTGAACGCCTCCTCGTGTTCATCACTCCATTGGAACGGCTTGTTCTTCTGTGTCAGCTCGTGTAAACTTCTAGCGATGTTGGCAAATCCTGGCACAAATCGTCGATAATATGTGCATAGTCCGATGAAACTCCTTAGTTCATGTAAATTCTGCGGTTTTGGCCAATCCTTTACGGCGGAGATCTTGTCTTCATCTGTATGAATGCCGCTTGTCGTTATTTTGTGTCCCAAATATTTGACTTCATCCCGGAACAATACGCATTTCTTCGGACTTAATTTCAATCCAGCTGATTGGATTCTTTCGAATACTTCCTCCAGGTTTTGTAGATGTTCATTGAAGTCCTTGCCCATAACATTGATGTCGTCCAAATATACTAGGCATGTTTTCCAGTGGAGTCCTTTAAGTACACGTTCCATTAGCCGTTCGAAAGTCGCAGGAGCGTTACAAAGTCCAAATGGCATGACATTGAATTGCCATAATCCATTGTCCACACTGAACGCTGTCTTTTCCTTATCTTCGTCTGCGACCTCCACTTGCCAATAGCCACTCTGCAGATCTAATGTTGAAAACATCCGTGCTCCTGCCAATGTATCCAGTGTGTCGTCGATCCTTGGTAACGGGTAACTATCCTTTTTGGTAACTGTGTTGAGCTTCCGATAATCAACGCAGAATCGCATACTTCCATCCTTCTTTTCCACCAATACTACTGGTGAACTCCATGGACTCGTTGACTGCTCAATTACTCCCGATGTTTGCATATCAGTTACCATCTTATCCACCTCTGCTTGCTTAGGCAATGGTAACCTTCTTGGCGCTTGTCGAATAGGGGTTGATGTTCCTGTGTCGATCCGGTGTTTAACCATATTTGTTCTGCCATTATCTTCCGGTGCCCCACAGAAAATGGACATATATTTTTGAAGCAACTCCTTTGCTGCTTGTTTTTCTTTTGGCGTTAATTGTTTTGTCCATTTCTGTGTTAGTTCCTCCGTTAATTTCCGTTGGTCCTTGGCCTTTACACACGGATTCGCCTCCTCACATTTTATAATCGTGGATACTTCCTCACCTTGGCCGATGATAGTTCCCTTTTTGATTGTTTTTGTCACATCCGATAAATTAAGAGCCCTTATCGGAACTCTAAAGTCACAATCCGGTTTAACCAAAGCTTTTCCGATGATAATTTCTTTGGTTTGTAGCTCGTCACTGTTGGCTTCCACAACCCACAACCCTTGTGTTCCAGGACCTCCATCCAATTTCCCCCAAACAACCGTTTCCGAGTGTGGTGGTAGCTTCGTCCGATGATCCAATGTTATCCTCCTTACGATTGGCTCCTTCCCGTTGTTCAGTTGCAAAGGCAGTTCGACATTACCGTAGCTCAATGTTCCTCGTCCGACATCCAATACGAATCCATTTCGCTTCATGAAGTCCATTCCCAGGATGACCTCATCCACAATATCCGCAACCAGAACTTTATGTCGAAAACTGTTGTTCCCGATTCGTATTGTAACCTCCTTCTTTCCTTTGATAGCCGCACTGTCGCCTGTCGCCGTTTGTAACTTGAACCCTTTCATTGTCTGAACTCCATTCATGATGGAATCTGGCCGCACAATCGTTCTCGTTGCTCCGGTGTCTAACGTTATTATACTGGATCGTCCCTCTACTTCACCTCGCACCATCAAGCTATCACCACCTTTTGCCAATCTGGAAATGGGGATGAAGGTTATGGAGCATTTGGTTGTGGGAGTCAGCTTTTGCTCCTCAAAGCTGACTCTTACTCGTTTAACGCCTTCGTTGTTGTTTGGCGTTCCTCCACGGCTGCTGCTTTTCTTTCCTCCGGTGGCCGTCGGTACATCGGCGATGGTGTTCTCGCCCGTTTGCGCCTTATCTCCCAGCATTCCCTTGAGATGTGTCCTATTTTGTCACAAACCCAACATCTGATTTTACTAGTCCCATCCCGGAATCTCGTAGTTCGCCAGTTATCTGATGGTTTGATGTTATTGCCCTGTTTGTGACTGATTGCTGGTTCCACTTCCACACGACGTACCTTGACTGCTGGTTTGATGATGTTGTTTGCAGTCTCATTGGTTAGGGCACACGCGATGGTTTCCGCAAACGTTGCTTTTGGAGACAACACAACAGCACGTCTCGTATCCGGATCCCGTATACCATCTGTGAAAGCGTCGATCTTGATACGCTCTGTGTATTCACCTGCCATGTTGTAGTGGGCGAGGTGCACTAACCGCTCTATATCAGCCGCATACTCCTGGAGCGTCTCTCCAACCCGCTGACATCGTCCCTTCAACTCCATACGATGTAGCTCCCGTCGATGGTCACCTCCGTATTTGCGCTCCAGAGCCAACATGATTTTGCCGTAATCCTCTCGTTCGTATTCCGGCACGATTTGTAGGAGCTCCGCAGCACTTCCCTTTAACGCCACAATTAATGCTGCTACCCGATCCTCTTCACACCAACCGTTCCTTGTGGCCGCCATTTCAAACTGGAGTTTGAAGATGTTGAATGGTGTGGTTCCGTCGAATGTTGGTGGCTTCAATTTTATTGAGTTGGTTGGTCGAGCAATTTGAGCGCTGCCGTTGGTTTTGAGATCCATCAGCTCTTGTTCGATCTTCATTATTCGTTGGTCTGCCGCTTCAAATTGTTGATCCATTTTGTGATCGATCTCCATTTTAACCTTGCTCAATTTTCCATTGACATCCTCCCTTAAATCTTGTTGAAACTTTTCCAGTTGTTCCATTCGTGTTAAAATTTGTTGCTGTCCAGTTTTCATTTTTTTCTGATCGGCTCGCATCTGCTCCTCCAATCTTTCTTGGCCGCTTGTTATTTTTCCTTCGAGGCCGCCGATCATTTGCTGCATTGCGGCCATTAGTTGCCCCATATCGAAACCTCCAGATGTTGTTGGAGTGGTTTCCCGTATGGTGACATTCTCGACTTCCACTTTGCTCGTTGATTCTGTTGTCACTTCAACTGCTTGCACCTCGGTTGAATCCGATGCCCCAAAATTAAATTCATGTTGATCTGGGTCAACATTTTCATCCAACAAAGCCGGGAGTCTCAACTGCAACTCATTTCGGTTGCCCACAGTTGGTAGATTCCGTAGCCCCAACTCCTTTTTCAAATCTGCCACTTTTAAGTCCAATAATTTCATCTTGGATATTCACAATCCCGCCGCTGTCACCAATTGTTACGATTTCGCCGAGCGGTTATTCTAATAATTTGTCCGGTTCGATCACTGGATTGTGAATATTAAACTCGCAAAGATTAAATTTCAATTAAATTTATTTCCCACAAATATTACACAAATATTTCACAAATAATTCACAAATATTTATTTTCACTATTATTTTCCACAATATTTATCACTACTATTATTTTAACACTTCACTTTCACTATTATTTTCACTTCCCGATATTAACACTTCAAAATTCAAAATTGAACTGAGTCGTAACTCAAATGTCTACACGTATTTATACGACGCAAAGGCTTGTAGAACATTCCATTATTTTTCTTCTCTACACTTCTCGAATTTTCGTTGCGTCGTATTTGGTTCGCTCCGCCTATTTCATTATTTCTTTTTACTTTGTTCGTATGTGTAAACATTTGGTTACAGGGTAATCTCTACTGTTATAATTTTCTTTTTAATTATCACAGGTGACATCTGTGATTCGTGACAACTGGATTGTGAATATTAAACTCGCAAAGATTAAATTTCAATTAAATTTATTTCCCATAAAAATTACACAAATAACAAATATTTCACAAATATTTCTTTCCACTATTATTTTACACAATATTTATCACTACTATTATTTTAACACTTCACTTTTTATCACTTCCCGATATTAACACTTACAAATTCAAAAATTGAACTGTCTCGTAACTCAAATGTCTACACGTATTTATACGACGCAAATACTTGTAGAATATTCCATTATTTTGCTTCTCTACACTTCTCGAATTTTCGTTGCGTCGTATTTGGTTCGCTCCGCCTATTTCATTATTTCTTTTTACTTTGTTCGTATGTGTAAACATTTGGTTATAGGGTAATCCCTACTGTTATAGTTTTCTTTTCAATTATCACAGGTGACATCTGTGATTCGTGACAGTAATATCAGAAGCATGAGAAATCATAAAAATATTTCGAACATCCGAGGTAAAAAATAATATTTTACAACAAAACGTCGTGGTACACGAAAGTAAAAAGCTTCAGATAATTTTAGATTGCAAACCCCGTTGAAATTCATTAATTCAATAGCTAGAACGATTTATTCTTTTAAAAGATTGCATCAAAATGCTTTACAAGAATTGGCCAAAGTTTTCTATCAGATGATAATCATAATATATTCCAGTTAAACTACGTGTTTAAATTAATAAAACCAGTAGAAGAGACGAAAAAAAAATTAAGTAAAACTTCGGTCACTTTATTAACAGCTGAGGGTGTTTTCAAATTTTTATTTTATGAATTCAGTACTAGCATTGAATTTGGTAGAAGATTATTTGATAACTTAAGGGAAAAAATTATCGAATGCAGGAAAAATCCTTAATGTCACTGATCATTTATACACTGCCTGTGTAATCAAATAATTGTCATCCCTATTTATTTGTCCATTATCACCAATAGTCCATATCACATAAATATTATACATACCTATATTTATTATTCATCAATTCAAATATGCAATATCGTAATTGAGATGCACCTGTGTAATAAGTATATTATAGATACACTATATGTTATGTTATTATTTATGTATTTATAGTTACACTTTATTGAGCCCTGTATATATGGAGACCATGTGCCCCAAGGCTATACATTGCTACAGCTCTGTAACAATGTATAGCCTGGAGATGACCTCGGAAATCTTGAAGTTGAATTTCTCATTGGCCCACAGGTAAAAAAGGCTGTATTGTGTTTCCAAGCAGTCGATAATCGAATGTGTAAGCTTCGCTTGCATATGCGATTAACCAACCTGTAAATTGTTTGTATACGCCCACCACAAGATGATCTTCATAACTGAGCACGATGTCAGATTGATGACTTTAATGCTAGAGCCGGCAGAAATTATATACATATTTAATGTTTTTTCTTTATTTTTACTAGCCATTGTTGGCCCGTACCAATCTGACCCAACGGTGTCGATCACGAGCCAGCTCGTCATAGTGTTGCAAGCAATCAGAAGATGCTAGATATCTCTCTACGCGGTGGAGCCATTGTCATCGACCTCTTCGCCTACCGAACTAGCGAACTCGCTATACTTTGTTTTCATGTACGATATCAGGAATTTACATTAAATTGTATGTGCCATCAACGTCGCGTTTTTAGTCATATATCACATAAATTCTTCTATCGAATGTTAGAAGTCATTTTTCGCACTCATCCGTCAAGGTCTAACCCACACATCTATACATGACAATGAGTCTGATCGACACTCAGTACAATTTTAGCTTATCTGTATTTGCAAGATATTTTGATTTCAGAAGTGGACGTAGAGGATTTGGCCCGATTGCCAGGGGCAAGGCGAACCTTGATATCCTCTTCCACACTATTATCGTGAAAAAGAAAACACGACGATTCTTGAATCTCATCACTCCTTCAAACATCTTGTTACTACTGAAATCAATTGCATCTTGGTCTCGAAAACAAGAGATCTGATATTTGGTTTTGGACTCGTTGAATTTGACATCAACCGAAGCTGAACATCGTTCTAGTGGATCAAGTATCTCTTTTACTCTGTTGCCATTTAATCCAATCACACAGATATCTTCTGCATATGCAATAAGTTTATTGGATTGTCGGAACAACATATTGTCCCGAGGTGTTTTACTTTTGCGAAGGATGTTAAGGAAGGGTAGCAAAAGTTCTTCATAGCTTGATCTCAAATTTGACACAGCATTGTGACAGCGTTACAGTCATTCTACACAGCTGATGTACGTACCTATTTGTTTTGTATTCCAAAATATTCAAGCAGAAGCACATACCATAGTGCACACCGCGCAATGTTTCATAGTATTTGGAAATAATCATCTGTGCGGAAAAACATGATCAGTGACTGACCAATTGAGACGGAATCCTCCTTGTTAGTCACCGATTATTTCCTCTTCTGGTCCCGAGTAATTCTTCCCAAAATAATGTACAACAATAACTTGTATGCTGTGCAAACTAGGACTATACCGCGATAATTCTTGCATTTCAAGCGATCACCCTTCTTTAATATTTGGCCTGATACGGCCACTTTCCATTCTTCAGGCATAACTTCATTTCGCCATACCAATTGAACAAGGTTGAAAAGACAGTTCGACAAAGTTAGCCCTCCGAATATCAAGAGCTCTGAATTAATGCAATCAACTATAGATGAACGATTTTTCTTTAATCTCTGCATGGCCATGGTGAATTTCTCATAGGATGGATCCTCAATAAACATCTCTGCAGTCTGTATTTGAGAATATTAAAATAGAATATGAAAATACCAAAGGGTATTCGTTGTGACTTCTTTTACGCGAGAACGTGCATATATGTTTTTTCTCGTTAAATTTAACCTGATTTTTTACTCCCCACTCAAATCGGAAGTAAGCGAAGTGACAACTTCCAGCCGTTTACCGTTTAACTCTGAAGGAGTAGGCTCGACCTCGAATGAAATAGAAGAGTACAATGTTGCAACATTAAGTAGGTTAGAAAAATCTTCACACTACATATCGAGTAACGTATCGACGTTAACGTAGAGGTTTCCATTCTGGTCCCGAATGGCAGTTGAACGAGATCTTAAGGTATGGTACAATCCGGTGACCATTTTAAATAATAAGACACACGAATTGTGCTCATTGCTGAGTTGTTGTACTCTTAAAAACTTGCCTTTCACCATTCGCGCTTCTTTTGTCTACAAATTCGTTTAGCTGTCCTTATAGCAAGACTTGCTTATTATGTGCTCCACAGCAAGACGACACTCATCAAATCAATCATTTTTGGGCCGAATTTCTACTATACCGAGAGGTGCGGCATCGACAACCGCGATTTTCAATACTCTTCTGTGAGATAAGATATTAACAGTAAATTCGACAATTTTCAAGTGCATTTTCTAAAACTCGAGATTTCTAAAAAGTTTTTAATTGATCTCCAGGAAAAACACCAATATTGAAAAGCAGTTTTTTGTTATAGTTGCTTTATTCACTTCGGATTGATAAGAAGTTTCATTAAGTTTTTACAAAAAGAAAACATTTTTGCAATTAATAAAATTGTATTAATTTTAAACTTAATAAGTGGTATTATTTATTTCCGTATGTAACAATTTAATTAATGATTAATGGCGTGTTCATATTTAAAAAAAGAGTTATGGGACAATGATCACTTCCATACACTTCACTTCTAATAACGTTATCGACAATTCGTGAAATCATTCGCTGTGACACAATAAAATAATCCAAACGCCATCCAACATTACGAGCACGTGCATTTGACATATATGTCCAGTACGTGTAACAGTCTTTCTTATCGGGATACAAATAACGGAAGGTATCTACAAACCCTTGATTTAATAATTCAGTCAGATCATCGCGTTCTTCTTGTGTAAAACCAGGACTGCGTTTATTTGTTTTTGGATTTGCCAAATCTGAATTAAATTTACAATTAAATTGAGTTATAACATGTATGTTACAATATGCTTACCAATTTCAAGATGAGACACATTCATATCTCCACAAATAATAACCGGCTTACTTAGGGTCTTATCCTTATTTCTAACAAATTCTAAAAAGAGTTTATTCCATTTCATACGTTTCTCTAAATTAACCAGTTTTCGTCCGGAATTAGGTATATACACACAAATTAGAAAGAACTTTTCAAATTCAGCCGTCATTATTCGTCCTTCTTCATCGAACCCTGAATCGCCAATGCCATAATCAATTTTCATTGGCATTTTTTTTGAATACATGGCAACACCCGCATAACCGCCAGTTTTACATAAATAATAAGGATGATATCCAACAATTTTGGCTACTTCAGGCATATCTTCTTCGAGACATTTTGTTTCTTGTAGGCAAATTATGTCTGGATTTTCACGTTTTATAAATTCTAAACCACCTTTAGCGAACCAAGCACGTATGCCAGCCACATTCCATGTAGAAATTTTTAAAGAGTATTCCTTGTCTATTGAAACTAATTCATAAGGTTTTATTTGTTTTACTTCTGTAGATTCTTCTTCTTTTACGATTTCGTCTAAAGGTTTTTTGCGTTTAGATGTAGTTTTACCCTTCCTCATAGTTACATTTTGATTTATTTCATTTTCATCACTTTCTTTTTTTACGTTTTGTTTGCGATTACTCCTAGAACTAGGTTTGCCCCTTCCAACGTCAACATTTCCTATTCAAATTTAATTATAGTTTTATACAAAATACAAATTAATAATAAAATTACTAAAGGGACTAACCTTCTGTCAGTGTATTCGATTTGGCAACCTCTTTTATGTTTTCTGCAATTATTACACTTCGCTCATTATTTAATTGGTCATTTACTTCAATATTAACTTGCTTTTTTTCGACTTTTGGCTGTTTTCCTAATAAAATTGACGAAAAACGGAAAATAACCATATTATAAATTATTTGTAATAAAATAGAACACAGAACAGAAAAAAATACGTCTGTTCTGTATGACGATCAACACACGTTTTCATTTAACCATTAGACAAATGCGAATTTTTTCGATTTATGTATATGATATTCTGATCTCAAAATCTAAAACAATTCGGTTCGGAGGAATCGTATTTTAAAGAGTAATCATGAGCAGCTGATCGATTAGAAAAAATTGATAGAGGAATACGTCTTTTGAAAGTTCATCGATTCATTCCTTATGCAATGAATATATAATTTGAAGAACGTGTTTTGTTTCTTTCTGATCATCGCTATGTTAACGTTTCTTTTCGACATGATTCTAAACTCCATTCTCCTACTCCAGAGCGTATCAAAGCTATAGAGAAAGTAAACCGTAATGATATACCAATCATTGCCGGATGCGATACTAATTCACACCAATATTATTATTATTATCCTAGAGGTATTTCCCTCTTGGAATACCTATCCGCGTCTGACTTAGTCATCTCGAATGTGGGCGATAGACCTACCTTTTTGGCATCTTCAAGTCAAGAAGTAATTGATATTACTCTTGCCCCACGGAGTCTTAGTGGAAAAATCTCATTCTGGATTGTCTTACGTGACGTTACTCTCTCTGATCATCATTCCACCTTTCTCTCATCAGCGAAACACCTGAAATAAGAGAATTTAGGAACCCAAGAAACACTGATTGAGAAGTTTATTGACTCCATCTCAACCAGTCACTTCTATCTTTAATAAAGAAAATAAGAACGGGCGGAGGTATGGCAAGGACAGCTGACAAACTTGAACAAGTACTAATTAGCGCCTATGAGAAAAGTTGTCCTGTTAGTAAACTTAACAGAACCATGGTGGACTAGGAAATTGAGTAGACGGAGGAAGTAGATAAGAAAAAAACTTCTAAACAAAGCAATGAAAACCAGCACAACGGAAGATTGGGACTTGTACAAATCTTTATAAAAAAAGTACAAGCCAATGTATCCGAAGTAAAAAAACATCGGAATAGAGGTCTTTCTGTGAAGAAGTAGATAGTCGGCAAGCGCTAAACACAAAAAAGTTCTCTGTTGCAACATGCAGGAACTCTAGCGAAACCTGATGGAACTCACACGAGTACAAATCAGGATGCTCTCGATGTTCTAATGAAAACTTATATTCCCGAAAGTGAGAATTCTAATGTAGTAGATGAAAATCAACTCCCACACCAAATTCCAAGTTTCAGAGATTGAAACTTGGTGGCGAAGATGATTACAAAAGATAGAATCCGATGAAGCAACGGTACTTTCTTAAAACTTAAAACACCAGGTTCAGACGGGATATTCCCGAGTCTCCTACAGGAAGGACTGGAAATTATCCTAGACCACCTTAAACATATTTTTAGAGCCAGTTTGGCCCAGAATACATTCAAATATCATGGAGAAAAATCAGGGTAGTGTTCATCCCGAAGGATGGAAAGCCTAGATATGACCAGGCAAAAAGTTTTCGATCTATCAGTCTGTCTTCTTTTCTAATTAAATGCTAAGAGCGATTGGTTGATAGGTACTTTAAGGGTAATGCACTATATGCAAATCCCGTACATTCCAAACAATAAGCATACCAGACATCTGTTGAAACAACACTCCATGAAATCTTTGGGTGGATTGAAAAATCGCTGGCCAACAAGGAATTTGTCTTGGGAGCGTTTCTGGACATCGAAGTTGTGTTTGACAACGCTTTTCTCAGTACAATAATCATTGCAGCTGAAAGACATGGCATGAAGACCACATTTGATCGGTAGTTCAGCGCCAGGCTTAGATCAAGGAGTATTACTGCGGATTTAGGTAGTGATCCGACGATGGAAACGGCCCGAAAGGTATGTCCTCAGGGTGGGGTTTTGTCTCCGCTCTTGTGGTCAACTCACTCCTAGTCCAACTAAACGACAATGGATCGGAAGATTTCTTGGTAAAAACATATAGAAGGAAAATGCAACGAAGCATGCAACATTTACTGGAAATGCAAACAGTTATTTGGTAAATCTCGTTTGCCGCATTTATTTGGTGACCAAGAACAATAAGCGGGGTTGGAGGAAGACCTCTAAATTGCCTTCAAAGAATTGTTTGTCTAGATATTCACACTACACTTACTGCAGCTCTTGATAAGGCTGTGGATCTGCTACCGCTTGATTTTTGAATCAGAAAGTGAAGCGTAAACAGCCGGTCGTCTACAAGGCAAAGACAACCTTTCTAGCCGTTCTGGGCGCTGTCAAATATGGAAGGAGATCGGCCGACACACAACTGTCCACATATCTTCGGGCACTACAAGCTCGCCTTCAGGAAATTATTTTGGATAACTATTACCGAAAAAATCGCACATGGGACTAAAAAATTTCATCCTAAGTATACGGTGACGATATTTACTGACGAATCAGTATACTGTAATCTAGCTGATGCCGGTTTATACATACAAAATCTTGAGGTCGAATTATCTACCGCCTTTGGTAGGTACACTACTGTCTTTAAGGCGGAAATTGCTGCAATTTTGAAATCAGCACTCTTTGCAAAGGATCGTCGTGTGTGCATCCTTTCCGGCAGTTAGGATGCTCTAAAGGCTATTGGTTCCAATGCTGTTTCATCAAAATTTGTTTTGGAGATGATAATTGCCTTAAATCGTCTAGGTAGTCTTAATAAAGTTAGACTTCACTGGATACCCAGTCACATGAGTATCAAATTGGCCCGTTTGGATGCGGCTTTCACTTTTGCGGGACCTGCGCTTGCTTTAGGAGTCGTCATCATCTCTCAAACAAAAAATGACTTCACTTTGGTGTCCTGCACCAAGAGATGGGATAGCCTCATCTCTTATCAAGTACCCGCCAGGGATGCTTCAAGATGGAGTTTTGTCTCGGTTTTTGTAGTATAATTAAATCACTGCTAGTTTAACCAAATAAGAACAGATTTACTTCCAGAGATAAACGGGTGGATTGTTTTTTCGACCCAAATGGCGATAAACAGTTTTAACTAAGTTTCATGAGTGCCTATCAGTTAACCCATCACCATCACTGTAGCACTACTGAACACAGCCAAATATATACGAAAAGGAAGGTTACGCTACTATCCATATGCTTTCGGTCGTAATGGTTTCGAAACACTTCGTTGGGAAATTATTTAGTGTAATTATCACCGAAAAACATAAATGGGACTATAGTAAGACATCCTCTTCTTGACGGAGAGATTTTAATCTAAATGGATTCATTAATACGTTGTAATCTAGTAAGTGCCGCACTACATTCTAAATTCTGAAGAAAATTATATGTACCTTAGTAAAAGTGCCACTGTTTTTAGGGGGCGAATGTTGATGCAATCTTGAGAGCAGTACTGTATAAGTTAGAGATAAACTGCAAATATCTTCATATCTGAGTTTTCTCTTACAGCCATCCTGCTTAAGGATGTATTACAGCCATCCTGCTTAAGGATGGATTTTAGTACAATTGATTGCAACGCTGGTTCTTTGGAATTTGTCAATAATAACCATAAATCGACTTAGAGGATAAGTAGGAAGTTTCGGTTTACAAAAGCCTGGTTTACAAAAGCCTGGTTTAAAAAGCTTGGTTTTCAAAAGACTGGACTGATCATTTTAGAGCTAATTTAGTTTTTCGATTGTGTCGCTTTAATGATCAAACTATTGAGAACATTTTTAAACAACAAAGATAAAGTAAAACAGATACGAATCCTTGTAGATGCCATATATTTTGGTAGTTTAAATATAAAAAATAATTTGTTAACAATTTTGTAAGATGGTCGTCATATACATACTAATGATTATTGTTTTTATATTATTCTTCGTTATCAAATAAATGTACCATCAAATTACTAGCGCTACCATCTGAGAATCTTTACCACCTTTTTCAAGTTGGTAATAAATTTTACCATAAGAATTGTAAGAAAACCATAAGAATGGTAAGATATTTCGAGATTTCCGTTAGCGTCATGAAATTCGGTTATTATAAATGTATAGCATTTGTTTGTTTGGGTTTCTCATATGTCAAATCTGTAGCTGTGCTTTCGATTTGTTCAAGAAGTATATGTATAATAAAATAGCGAAAAAAATTACACAAACTCTTAAAACTAGCAATCAATATTGTAGTTTATAATCGTAATTTACGCCTTAAAAAATTTTATAGTAACCGTAGAGTACTCACGTTTTTTTGTTTTATCTTCAGCTTTCACGTCCTTAACTGGAAAATACAGAAACAAGCGAATAAGAATATGGTGTAAACCTAGCCATCAAACACATAATACTGTGATCGCAGCATGGTTTGTGTCCACCTAGATACAAGCCTCATTGCAATCTAAAATGTGTGAAAGGGGGGACTTCACTTATACCAAAAAATCAACACGAAGTACATAGTACAATAAAACGATGTTTAATTGTTTTGTGATCAAAAAACTTATTTACTTATTATTCATTTTGGTTTTTTTAATGTTTTTACAATGTTTTTTAAATTAATCATTAATATATAAATATGTAGTATGTTCCAAAGTTGTGAAAATACAATAAAATTCATTGGTAACCAATAGGAAAATTAAATAATTTAAAAAATAGTACAGTACATTTTTTAAAAAGATTTTGTTTTAAATGAAATCTTTCTTTCACACATTTTACAACAACAAAAACTAAATAAATGCTTAAGAATTAATAAAAAAAAATTCAATTAAATACTAAGTAGACGTTATTTTAACAAACAAAACAAGTAAAAACTAAGGAAGGTGTTTTAAATATTAAATTCAGTTTTGTTTAATTACCGGCTGAAACTTCTTCGGTTTTTTTGCCTCCACGTTTTCGCGATGATGATTTTTCGATAACTGCTGTGGTTTTATCAGAGTCTAATGTTTGAAATTGTTAAATAGATTAGTATGTTATACTATTATATTTAGTTGTTAAATATCAATTTACCTTTTTTTGTAGTTGGTTTAGCTCGTCCTCCGCGTGCTTTTTTAGTTGGTGGGACTTCTTCTTCAGCTAATTCTTCGTCACCATCCTCATCATCTACAGTTTTTTCAGGAACAGCTGCGTCTTCCTTTTCATCATCAGCTTCCTCTATTTCCTCGTCACCAGAATTTTTTTGTGGTTCCTCCTCTTCATCTTCATCCTCTTCCTCGGATTCTACCTTCTTCTTTGTTTTGACGATTGCCGGTTTAGATTTAGTCAATTTTTTATCGTTCTTCTTTGACACTGCTGGTCTGGCTTCGGCTTTAGCAGCACCACGTTTCTTTTTATTATCAATATCCTCATCTACTTCTTTATATACGACCTCCTTACGTGTACGGGAAATGCGTTTTGGTGGCTGTGTTTCTAATGGTCCATCGTTATCACCATCTCCCAACTCTTCAACATCATCAACAGTTTTGGCGGCTTTTCCTTTCGCACCACGACCAGCCTTTTTAGGAGGCACCGCAATAACTGAGGGTTCCGTTTGTCCATTTTCTTCAACGGCTGGTTCTTCCTCTTTTTTACCGGCAATTTTTCGTTTATTTGCCCCTTTTTTATTAATGATAGGTTCCGGTTCTATACATAAGAAATAAAACATTTTAGCTATTACATCGTCCAATGCATAATCCAACTTTACCTTGAGCTTTTTCAACTTCCTCGACATCATCTTTTGTTTTTTTACCGCGTCCACCTCGACCTTTAGATGTAGTTACTGCGGATTCCGACATTTTGTATCAAAATTATAAATATTTACTGGAATGAACTAAGAAAAAATTATCCAAATTAGAAAAACTAAGCAAAACACAATTTACTCCAATTCATTAAATAACTGACGCATCTACAAAATTTCCACTAATGCTTGTGTACAAACATTTTTTTTAACACACACAACAAACTCAAACAACAGAAAAATCCATATCCATCATAAATTTTTTGTTAAAATTATAATAAAAAAAAAAATAGTAATTTGATAATAGAATAAAACATAATGCACCTTAATATGTTTAACAAGTTTTAAAATATTTCAAATAAATTTAAGACTTTCACTTTTGCTTTAAAATCCAATTTTGTTTTCACGATACACAAAATGCTAATAAAATGCGAATGACAAAAATTATATTTTAAAAGGATACCAACAAAATCATACAAAAATGTATCACCACACCATTAGTAAAATATTAAAACAAATTATCACCACTGAACTTATAAAATGTTAATATCTAATTAATGCACAATGAATAAAAGATATTGAAATCGACTAAATAATATTATAATATAGCTATATAAAAAATTAAATTAAAATTTCGAGTTTTGTTTATATCAATACTTACTAATACTTAAGATGAACGAAATCAAATGACGAATTATGTAAAATGCCGCCTGCCGGTTAAATTGCCGCGCTTAGTACAAACTAAAAAATCTGAATAAACCTTATACACCCGTATATATGCTTAATACGTATTCAGCATTTATTTTTTTTAATTAGATAATTTAGATATTTTTGTTAATCAATTCTAATAGTTTGTACAACAAATATTCAAACGAAATATTAATTTAATTTTTAAAATTATATATCATCGTAAACTAAGTTTAAATTAAATTAATAGGTTAATTAAGTAATGCACAAAAGCTGATTTATTTTTCGGCTGAATAGAAGTTTAGATCCGGTTTCAATTTGTATATATTTATCTGAATACGTAAGTGCATGACTAAACATAAATTAAATTTTAGTCAGCATAAACATTTGTTAAAAGTATATATTATTTTATGATCGCAATTCGCAGCCAAAATATTTATTGTTAATCAATTGTTTAGGTTATAACTAATTTGTCTAGCCTTAATGATTAAACCAAACTAATTCGATAATCTGAAATACATATCTATATAAAAAATTAGAAAAAAACCAATTTTTTATGATTCATCCCCACCCAAGTAAAATAATCAAATGTCAAATTTTATGTCTAGCAAAATAGAAGTAATTCAGTACTGAGTAAATTCTTATGGTTACTGAGAAAATAATTATTCAGTACTGACAAAATATATCAAGAGAAGTATTATTCAGTACTGGAGAAATATTTTATAGGAAAATTAAAGATGGATGATTTTTTATGGTCAATTCACAATTTTAACATTTCGTTTTGTGTCATTCATCTTAATTCGCTGTGAAAATATTTGAAATAATGAATAAATATGTTAAGTTTATTTTTTTTTAATTTATTGTTGTAGATTTAAAGTGTATTTTGTCTTTTTTTCAAAAACAAAAAAAAAGAGTTTGTGGTGCCTTGATGCCTGTTAACCTCAAAAAAGATTGCAAAAATAGTAAACGGTTTGTCTGCCGTTTACTATTTTTGCAATCTTTTTTGAGGTTAACAGGCATCAAGGCACCACAAACTCTTTCCCGGTTGGATTATTTACGTACTAATTTAAGCCATTACATATTCAAATAGAGAACGTACGACTATAAATCCTATTTACATAGAAACATCTGCACATTGCATAGCCTCATGCCAATCTACAGTATGTAGTGCTGACGTTGAAGATGGGTCGGCCCTTATTAACATTATGGGTAGTGGGAATGATTTTAAAATATTGTGAAATGGATTTTTTGTTTAGTTATAATAATTAATCATAATGAAAATAAATTATTGACCGCCCAGTGGCCCTATTCTGGTTTTCCCGGGGAATTGGTAATTTTTGACGTTTTTATAATAGTTGGGAATTATTTTCCCCAAAAGTGTATTCTGGCTATTGGGAAAAATATTTTTTTTGGAAAAAATAATTCCCAATTATAACAGTTTTGACGTTTATTTTTCCCTTTTAAAATTGTTGGGAATTCATATTTCTTATGGTAAAATTCTCATAATCATAATACTACAATATAAATTAAAATTTTTTTTATTATTTCTAAGCAAAACACCTATTTTTTTAAATTTGGTCTTATCTGCCCTAAAATATAAAAAAATTAGCTCCTTCATAAATACTAATAATCATAATAAATAGTGAATGTAGAAAATAATTCCGACTCTAAAAATTTTTTAATAATTTTTCAAAAGCGAAAACACCTATTTTTTTTTAAATTTGTTATTGATCCGTCAATATTCAAATATCAATCATATTCAAATATATTAACATAGCGCACCATGAAAAAAACCATGAAAAAGGTACTCTAGTGGCGAACATTTAAAACTATGTGTTTCACAGAGGGGAAATAATTCCCAGCACGCCAGAATACACTTTTGGGAATTGGGGAATAAAATATTGGGAATTATTATAGTTGGGTATTGGGAAATTTTTTTTCCCAATTCCCAGGAAAAACAAGAATAGGGCCACAGGTGGCTCAGTGGTTTAAGCTGTGGCAGTTGGAGCGGGGGGTACCGGGTTCGAATCCCGATAGGGCAGGATGCAAAAGGGACTTTTCACCATCTGATTACGATCGATGGTGTTAATGAACACATCTATGACCTCCTGTTGGAGTGCAGAACTCATGGGCCGACCCATCTTTCATGTCAGTACTATAGGCTGGCATGGAGATATGCAATGCGCAGATGGTTCTACGAAAATCGGACCTATAGCCGTACGTCCTCGATTTGGCCGTTAAGGCGTAAAGTAGGACGTATATAAGCGAACCGTGAAATAAACACGAAATAATAATTATAAACAATTAAAAGAAACGCGAAATAATAAAAAATAAACATGGAAATAATAATTGATAAAAAATATTATAGTTTATTTATAAAAAAAAGTTAAATCGTAATCCGATGCATTGTTGTGTAACTTGTGTAGGTTTTTGAGATTTGGTAATAGAAAGACAAATATATGCGTTTGTAAGAATGAAAGATGACTATGACTGAGATTCAGTTATCAACAAAATTAGCTATATCGTATACTTATCCCAATCTGACGAAACTCAATATAGTAAAACTGTGCTTATGTATGTGTGTTAAAATGTCAAAAATAAAATTGGCGGGAATTTTTTTTGTGCATGTATATGTGAAACGTCAGATTTAAATGTTGGTGGCTAAATTATATATATCATAAATAAAACTACAAATATTAATGTTTAAGATACAATAAAATAATTTTTATTAATCAAAATTATTTTATTGTAAAATACTCGTATTGTAAGATTTATATGTCAATTAAGTGCACAAATGCGACAGATTTTTTTTTAATTCCCTGTCTTTAACATAATATGTAAAAAAAATTCTAACATTCATTTTAAATTGTATGACGTCATACTTGGAAATTTTTCGAAAGTAGATTGCACTTAAGAAAATTAAAACAGAATTTATTATTTATTTAAAATTGAATGGTTGATGAAATGCCTCATTTTATATTAAATACCTCTGGTAATTCGCCATTTAATAATTTAACAGCAATGTTTCTTTGACGGCCATCACAAGCAATTTTTCTTTATAAGTTCTTCGTTAATATATTTTTAAGGTTATTGCGTACAACTTTTTTAAATCGAATCCCTCTTCTTTCATAAGAATACATTTCTGCAAACAAATAATATAAAAAAATTAGTTTGTTAATATTTTCATCAGTTTCAGATTTTGGAATTACCAATTGTCTTAACGATTCCTTATCTTCCATTATGTTTGTGTCAAAACGTAAAATAAATTCAAATCGTTAAATGACAACTTGAATTTTGAATTTTCGTAATAATCGCTACAGTTTTATGACTGTTTTACCAAAAAATTAAAATGCATATTTTCGTACGAATATTTAATCACACTAACACTTTCCATCCAGAAATTTTATTTAAAGGCTAAATGCAGGTGTTCTAGGAAGTTCCAAATATATATATATATATAAATAAACAAGCAAAGTTTTAAAACACGTCAAATAATACTGTTACGATTTCGCCGAGTGGTTATTCTAATAATTTATCCGGTTCGATCACTGGATTGTGAATATTAAACTCGCAAAGATTAAATTTCAATTAAATTTATTTCCCACAAAAATTACACAAATATTTCACAAATATTTCACTAATATTTATTTTCACTATTATTTTACACAATATTTATCACTACTAGTATTTTAACACTTCACTTTTTATCACTTCCCGATATTAACACTTCGAAATTCAAAATTGAATTGTTTCGTAACTCAAATGTCTACACGTATTTATACGACGCAAATACTTGTAGAATATTCCATTATTTTGCTTCTCTACACTTCTCGAAATTTCGTTGCGTCGTATTTTGTTCGCTCCGCCTATTTCATTATTTCTTTTTACTTTGTTCGTATGTGTAAACGTTTGGTTACAGGGTAATCCCTACTGCTATAATTTTCTTCTTAATTATCACAGGTGACATCTGTGATTCGTGACACTACCCTCCGCCCAAACCTGTTCGTCCCGAACAGGATCCAAACCTCTTCCTCTATAGAACGCCAGTCGTTCCAGGTGTACAACCTTGGGTTTTCCTCGTACTCTTCTTTGGATCCTATAGATCACATCATTTATTCTTGTTATGACCTTGTACGGTCCCTCCCATCCAGGTTGTAATTTCTGCGATAACCCTTTCTTACGTTGTGGGTTGTGAAGCCATACCAATTGACCTTCGTCAAATCCTTTATTGTTCGCTCGTACATCATACCGAGCCTTTGTTTTATCACTTGACAATTTGATTTTCTCTCTGACAAATCCGTGTATGTTGTTGATCTCCTCTTTCAAGTTGTCCACATATGCTTGTCCACATTTGGCTGATGATGGAACCGTTCCAAATTTGAGATCACCTGGCAGTCTTAAATTGTTGCCGAAAAGTATTGTCGCTGGTGTTACTCCTGTTGTGTTATGCACCGCAGATCGATAGGCCATTAAGAACAATGGAATGCCATGATCCCAATTCCGCTGGTTTTTATCCACTGTTTTGGCTATAAACTCCTCCAATGTGGCATTGAAACGCTCCACCATGCCATCAGACTGTGGGTGGAAAGGTGTTGTCCGCGTTTTATTAATTCCCAGTAACTGGCACATCTCCTGGAAGACCGATTCAAAATTCCGCCCTTGCTCGGAATGCAGTTCCATTGGTACCCCAAAACGGCTTATCCAATTGTATACCACTGCATTGGCGATTGTGGTTGTTTCCTGATTTGGAATCGTGTATACCTCTGGCCACTTACTGAAGTAGTCCATTACTACCAAAACATATTTGTTGCCACTATCGCTGGTTGGAAATGGTCCTGCAACATCTATGGCAACCCTCTCAAATGGTGCTCCCACATTATATTGTTGCATCGCTCCACGGCTCTTCTTTGCCGGTCCTTTCACGGCCATACATTGGTCACACTTTTGACACCATTCAGCCACTGCCTGTCTACATCCTGCCCAGTAGAACCTTTCACGTACCTTGGCTAACGTTTTGTTGATTCCTAGGTGACCTCCGCTTGTTCCTCCGTGGTATTCCTCCAATATTTCCGCCATCCTGATCTTCGGTACCACCACTAACGATTGCTTTGTTTTGCCATCGGAGCTTTCCCATGTTCGTTTTAAGCATCCGTCTTCCATGGTTAAACTATCCCATTGGGCCCAGTAAGCCTTGATAGCTGAGCCTTTATCTGCAATGTCACTCCATGTAGGACGACGTTCTTCCTCCATGAATTTGATAATCACTGCCAAATCTGGATCCTCCCGTTGCTCTTTGGAGATAACATCGTTGGTCCATTCATCAGCTGGCAACACTTTCATTAGTCTGATGTCGACGATGTTTTCCTTGTTTTCCACCCGTCCGCACTGTTTACAATCCACTCTACATGGTCGTCTTGACAACGCATCCGCATTTCCATGAGCGCTTCCTTTCCTATGTTGGATTTCGTAGACAAAACTCCCCAATCGCTCAATCCACCGTGCTACTTGTCCTTCGGGATTTTTAAACTGAAGTAGCCATGTCAAGGCGCCATGATCCGTTCTTAATAGAAATGATTGGCCATAGAGGTATTTTCGGAAATGTTCTACACATTTCACTATGGCCAACAATTCTCTTCTTGTTACACAGTAGTTCCGTTCTGGCTTCGATAAGATCTTTGAATAATATGCGATAACTCGTTCCTGTCCATCGATTTCCTGTGACAACACTCCTCCCAAGCCATAATTGCTTGCATCCGTATCCAAACTAAAACGTTTATTGGGAACCGGATACGAAAGCAATGGTGCTGTGTATAATCTTCAGTTCGTTGAACGCTTTCTCGTGTTCATCACTCCATTGGAACGGTTTGTTCTTCTGTGTCAGCTCGTGTAAACTCCTTGCGATGTTGGCAAATCCTGGCACAAATCGTCGATAATATGTGCATAGTCCGATGAAACTCCTTAGTTCATGTAAATTCTGCGGTCTTGGCCAATCCTTTACGGCGGAGATCTTGTCTTCATCTGTATGAATGCCGCTTGTTGTGATTTTGTGTCCCAAATATTTGACTTCATCCCGGAACAATACGCATTTCTTCGGACTCAACTTCAATCCAGCTGATTGGATTCTTTCGAATACTTCCTCCAGGTTTTGTAGATGCTCGTTGAAGTCCTTTCCCATAACGATGATGTCGTCCAAATATACCAGGCATGTTTTCCAGTGGAGTCCTTTAAGTACGCGTTCCATTAGCCGTTCGAAAGTCGCAGGGGCGTTACAAAGTCCAAATGGCATGACATTGAATTGCCATAATCCATTGCCCACACTGAACGCTGTCTTTTCCTTATCTTCGTCTGCGACCTCCACTTGCCAATAGCCGCTCTGCAAATCCAATGTTGAAAAGATCCGTGCTCCTGCCAATGTATTCTTCTTGGCGCTTGTCGAATAGGTGTTGATGTTCCTGTGTCGATCCGGTGTTTAACCATATTTGTTCTGCCATTATCTTCCGGTGCACCACAGAAAATGGACATATATTTTTGAAGCAACTCATTGGCTGCTTGTTTTTCTTTCGGTGTTAATGGTTCCGTCCATTTCTGTGTTAGTTCCTCCGTTATCTTCCGTTGTCGTTGGTCCTTGGCCTTTACACACGGATTCGCCTCCTCGCATTTTATAATCGTGGATACTTCCTCACCTCGGCCGATGATAGTTCCCTTTTTGATTGTTTTTGTCACATCCGATAAATTAAGAGCCCGCATCGAAACTCTAAAGTCACAATCCGGTTTAACCAAAGCTTTTCCGATGATAATTTCTTTGGTTTGTAGCTCGTCACTGTTGGCTTCCACAACCCACAACCCTTGTGTTCCAGGACCTCCATCCAATTTCCCCCAAACAACCGTTTCCGAGTGTGGTGGTAGCTTCGTCCGATGATCCAATGTTATCCTCCTTACGACTGGCTCTTTCCCGTTGTTCAGTTGCAAAGGCAGTTCGACATTACCGTAGCTCAATGTTCCCCTTCCGACATCCAATACGAATCCATTTTGCTTCATGAAGTCCATTCCCAGGATGACCTCATCCACAATATCCGCAACCAGAACTTCATGTCGAAAACTGTTGTTCCCGATTCGTATTGTAACCTCCTTCTTTCCTTTGATAGCCGCACTGTCGCCTGTCGCCGTTTGTAACTTGAACCCTTTCATTGTCTGAACTCCATTCATGATGAAATCTGGCCGCACAATCGTTCTCGTTGCTCCGGTGTCCAACGTTATTATACTGGATCGTCCCTCTACTTCACCTCCCACCATCAAACTATCACCACCTTTTGCCAATCTGGAAATGGGGATGAAGGTTATGGAGCATTTGGTTGTGGGAGTCAGCTTTTGCTCCTCAAAGCTGAATCTTACTCGTTTAACGCCTTTGTTGTTGTTTGGCGTTCCTCCTCGGCTGGTATTCTTCGTTCCTCCGGTGGCCTACGGTACATCGGCGATGGTGTTCTCGCCCGTTTGCGCTTTATCTCCCAGCATTCCCTTGAGATGTGTCCTATTTTGTCACAAACCCAACATCTGATTTTACTAGTTCCATCCCGGAATCTCGTTGTCCGCCAGTTATCTGCTGGTTTGATGTTATTGCCCTGTTTGTGACTGACTGCTGGTTCCACTTCCACACGACGTACCTTGACTGCTGGTTTGATGATGTTGTTTGCAGTCTCGTTGGTTAGGGCACACGCGGTGGTTTCCGCAAACGTTGCTTTTGGAGACAACACAACTGCACGTCTCGTATCCGGATCCCGTATTCCATCGGTGAAAGCGTCGATCTTGATCCGCTCCGTGTATTCTCCGGCCATGTTGTAGTGGGCGAGGTGTACTAACCGCTCTATATCAGCCGCATACTCCTGGAGCGTCTCTCCAACCCGCTGACATCGTCCCTTCAACTCCATACGATGTAGCTCCCGTCGGTGGTCACCTCCGTATTTGCGCTCCAGAGCCAACATGATTTTGCCGTAATCCTCTCGTTCGTATTCCGGCACGATTTGGAGTAGTTCCGCAGCACTTCCCTTTAACGCCACAATTAATGCTGCTACCCGATCCTTTTCACACCAACCGTTCCTTGTGGCCGCCATTTCAAACTGGAGTTTGAAGATGTTGAATGGTGTGGTTCCGTCAAATGTTGGTGGCTTCAATTTTATTGAGCTGGTTGGTCGAGTAACTTGAGCACTGCCGTTGCTCTCGAAATTTCTCGTTGACACATTTTTCCTGTTGCTTCAACCGTTCGATAATGTTTTCTTGATCACCTCGCATTTGCGCCTCCAATCTTTCTTGGCCGCTTGTTATTTTTCCTTCGAGGCCGCCGATCATTTGCTCTTGCTTGGCTATCATTTGTTGCATAATAGCCATTAGTTGCCCCATGTCGAAACCTCCAGATGTTGTTGGAGTAGTTTCTTTAACGACAACATTCTGGTCCTCCGCTCTGGTCGTTGACTCTGTAGTCACTTCAACCGCTTGCACCTCGGTTGAATCCGGTGCCCCAAAATTAAACTCATGTTGATCCGGGTCAACATTTTCATCCAACAAAGCTGTACGGAGTCTCAACTGCAACTCATTTCGGTTGCCCACAGTTGGTAGATTCCGTAGCCCCAACTCCTTCTTCAAATCTGCCACTTCCAATAATTTCATTTTGGATATTCACAATCCCACCGCTGTCACCAATTGTTACGATTTCGCCGAGTGGTTATTCTAATAATTTATCCGGTTCGATCACTGGATTGTGAATATAAACTCGCAAAGATTAAATTTCAATTAAATTTATTTCCCACAAAAATTACACAAATATTTCACTAATATTTATTTTCACTATTATTTTACACAATATTTATCACTACTAGTATTGTAACACTTCACTTTTTATCACTTCCCGATATTAACACTTCGAAATTCAAAATTGAATTGTTTCGTAACTCAAATGTCTACACGTATTTATACGACGCAAATACTTGTAGAATATTCCATTATTTTGCTTCTCTACACTTCTCGAAATTTCGTTGCGTCGTATTTTGTTCGCTCCGCCTATTTCATTATTTGTTTTTATTCTGTTCGTATGTGTAAACATTTGGTTACAGGGTAATCCCTACTGCTATAATTTTCTTCTTAATTATCACAGGTGACATCTGTGATTCGTGACAATACGCAGTTTTATAAACCCAATATTTGACACAACGCAGTGTACATATACGCACCACTATTAAGGTATTGTTACGATTTCGCCGAGTGGTTATTCAAATAATGTTATCCGGTTCGATCACTGGATTGTGAATATTAAACTCGCAAAGATTAAATTTCAATTAAATTTATTTCCCACAAAAATTACACAAATATTTCACAAATAATTCACTAATATTTATTTTCACTACTATTTTACACAATATTTATCACTACTATTATTTTAACACTTCACTTTCACTATTATTTTCACTTCCCGATATTAACACTTCAAAATTCAAAATTGAACTGTCTTGTAACTCAAATGTCTACACGTATTTATACGACGCAAAGGCTTGTAGAATATTCCATTATTTTGCTTCTCTACACTTTTCGAAATTTCGTTGCGTCGTATTTGGTTCGCTCCGCCTATTTCATTATTTCTTTTTACTTTGTTCGTATGTGTAAACGTTTGGTTACAGGGTAATCCCTACTGTTATAATTTTCTTTTTAATTATCACAGGTGACATCTGTGATTCGTGACACTACCCTCCGCCCAAACCTGTTCGTCCCGAACAGGATCCAGATCTCTTCCTCTATAGAACGCCAGTCTATCCAGGTGTACAACCTTGGGTTTTCCTCGTACTCCTCTTTGGATCCTATAGATCACGTCGGTAGTTCTGACCTTGTACGGTCCCTCCCATCTAGTTTCTATCTTCTTTGATAATCCGTAACTTCGTCGTGTTCCAGTTCCTCCATCCAATTTCCCACAAACAACCGTTTCCGAGTGTGGTGGTCGCTTCGTCCGATGATCCAATGTTATCCTCCTTACGATTGGCTCCTCCCCGTTGTTCAGTTCCAAAGGCAGTTCGACATTACCGTAGCCTAATGTTCCCCGTCCAAAATCCAATACGAATCCATTTCGTTTCATGAAGTCCATTCCCAGGATGACTTCATCCATAATATCCGCAACCAGAACTTCATGTCGAAAACCATTATTCCCGATTCGTATGGTCACCTCCTTCTTTCCTTTGATAGCTGCACTGTCGCCTGTCGCCGTTTGTAACTTGAACCCTTCCATAGGCTCAACTCCATCCGTGATAAAATCCGGCCGCACAATCGTTCTCGTTGCTCCGGTGTCCAATGTTATCAAACTGGATCGTCCTTCTACTTCGCCTCTCACCATCAAGCTATCACCACCTTTTACCAATCTGGAAATGGGGATGAAGGTTATGGAGCATTTGGTTGTGGGAGTCAGCTTTTGCTCCTCAAAGCTGACTCTTACTCGTTTAACGCCTTCGTTGTTGTTTGGCGTTCCTCCTCGGCTGCTGCTTTTCTTTCCTCCGGTGGTCTTCGGTACATCGGCGATGGTGTTCTCGCCCGTTTGCGCCTTATCTCCCAGCATTCCCTTGAGATGTGTCCTATTTTGTCACAAACCCAACATCTGATTTTACTAGTTCCATCCCGGAATCTCGTTGTCCGCCAGTTATCTGCTGGTTTGATGTTATTGCCCTGTTTGTGACTGATTGCTGGTTCCACTTCCACACGACGTACCTTGACTGCTGGTTTGATGATATTGTTTGCAGTCTCGTTGGTTAGGGCACACGCGATGGTTTCCGCAAACGTTGCTTTTGGAGACAATACAACAGCACGTCTCTTATCCGGATCCCGTATTCCATCTGTGAAGACGTCGATCTTAATACGCTCTGTGTATTCACCTGCCATGTTGTAGTGGGCGAGGTGCACTAGTCGCTCTATATCACCCGCATACTCCTGAAGCGTCTCTCCAACCCGCTGACATCGTCCCTTCAACTCCATACGATGTAGCTCCCGTCGATGGTCACCTCCGCATTTGCGCTCCAACGCCAACATGATTTTGCTGTAGTCTTCCCGTTCGTATTCCGGCACGATTTGTAGGAGCTCGGCAGCACTTCCCTTTAACGCCACAATTAATGCTGCTACCCGATCCTCTTCACACCAACCATTCCTTGTGGCCGCCATTTCAAACTGGAGTTTGAAGATGTTGAATGATGTGGTTCCATCGAACGTTGGTGGCTTCAATTTAATCGAGCTGGTTGGTCGAGTAACTTGAGCACTGCCGTTGATTTTTAAATCCATCAGTTCTTTCTCAATCTTCATGGTTCTCTGATCTGCCACCTCAGATTGCTGAAGACTGCGAGATTCAAACTCCTCCAGTTTACGCTCCATTTCTATTTTCACTGTGTCAACTTTTGTGTTCAGCGTAACGGAAAGCTCTCGAAATTTCTCGTTGACACATTTTTCCTGCTGCTCCAACCGTTCGATAATGTTTTCTTGACCGGTTCTCATGACCTCCTGTTCCGCCAACAATCTTTCTTGATCGGCTCGCATCTGCGCCTCCAATCTTTCTTGGCCGCTTGTTATTTTTCCTTCAAGGCCTCCGATCATCTGCTGCATTGCGGCCATTAGTTGCCCCATGTCGAAACCTCCAGATGTTGTTGGAGTAGTTTCTTTAACGACGACATTCTGATCTTCCGCTCTGGTCGTTGATTCTGTTGTTACTTCAACCGCTTGTATTTCGGTTGAATCCGGTGCCCCAAAATTAAATTCATGTTGATCTGGGTCAACATTATCTTCCAACAAAGCTGTACGGAGTCTCAACTGCAACTCGTTTCGGTTGCCCGTAGTTGGTAGATTCCGTAACCCCAACTCCTTCTTCAAATCTGCCACTTTTAAGTCCAATAATTTCATTTTGGATATTCACAATCCCACCGCTGTCACCAATTGTTACGATTTCGCCGAGTGGTTATTCAAATAATGTTATCCGGTTCGATCACTGGATTGTGAATATTAAACTCGCAAAGATTAAATTTTAATTAAATTTATTTCCCACAAAAATTACACAAATATTTCACAAATAATTCACTAATATTTATTTTCACTACTATTTTACACAATATTTATCACTACTATTATTTTAACACTTCACTTTCACTATTATTTTCACTTCCCGATATTAACACTTCAAAATTCAAAATTGAACTGTCTTGTAACTCAAATGTCTACACGTATTTATACGACGCAAAGACTTGTAGAACATTCCATTATTTTGCTTCTCTACACTTCTCGAAATTTCGTTGGGTCGTATTTGGTTCGCTCCGCCTATTTCATTATTTCTTTTTACTTTGTTCGTATGAGTAAACGTTTGGTTACAGGGTAATCCCTACTGTTATAATTTTCTTCTTAATTATCACAGGTGACATCTGTGATTCGTGACAGTATTTATCTTTCGACTATTTTCGAATATTTCGAAGGGAAAAACGATTGCTCATTTTTTAGTTTAGTTTCGTTATACTTGGGATGTGATTGTGAAGAGAAACATTTTTCCTCAAAACTCATGGTATACATGATAAACAGATAAAAACATCAACAATCGTATGAGGAAGACGATTTTTGAACTTCAAATATCTTAGCAAACAGGCTCCACAGCTTCTTTTATTTCAAAATTTGGAATATGATTATTTATCATAAATTTTTTTACTATGTTTCATTTAAACTAATAATTTTTAACACGTTTTTGAAGATTTATTCCGTTTTTATGTTTTAAATAGAAAAATAAAACAAATTGAATCTATTATATCGGGTTGACAATTTGTCTGTTTGTTTTAAGACAGTTAATACATAAAATAAAAGAAAAAAATTATAACGTAAATTTTTTTTGACAATTGATACAAAAAAAATTGTGGAGAAACAAAATAAAACAACTGCAAAGAATAGAAGCAACATTTATTTCGATCCAGCAGATAGCCTCTTTAATTTTTATTATCGTCACGATTTCGCCGAGTGGTTATTCTAATAATTTATCCGGTTCGATCACTGGATTGTGAATATAAACTCGCAAAGATTAAATTTCAATTAAATTTATTTCCCACAAAAATTACACAAATAATTCACTAATATTTATTTTCACTATTATTTTACACAATATTTATCACTACTATTATTTTAACACTTCGAAATTCAAAATTGAACTGTCTCGTAACTCAAATGTCTACACGTATTTATACGACGCAAATACTTGTAGAATATTCCATTATTTTGCTTCTCTACACTTCTCGAAATTTCGTTGCGTCGTATTTTGTTCGCTCCGCCTATTTCATTAATTGTTTTTATTCTGTTCGTATGTGTAAACATTTGGTTACAGGGTAATCGCTACTGCTATAATTTTCTTCTTAATTATCACAGGTGACATCTGTGATTCGTGACACTACCCTCCGCCCAAACCTGTTCGTCCCGAACAGGATCCAGACCTCTTCCTCTATAGAACGCCAGTCGTTCCAGGTGTACAACCTTGGGTTTTCCTCGTACTCCTCTTTGGATCCTAAAGATCACGTCGTTAGTTCTGACCTTGTACGGTCCCTCCCATCTAGTTTCTATCTTCTTTGATAATCCGTTACTTCGTCGTGTTCTGGTACCTCCATCCAATTTCCCACAAACAACCGTTTCCGAGTGTGGTGGTAGCTTCGTCCGATGATCCAATGTTATCCTTCTTACGATTGGCTCCTTGCCGTTGTTCAGCTGCAAAGGCAGTTCGACATTACCGTAACTCAATGTTCCTCGTCCGAAATCCAATACGAATCCATTTCGTTTCATGAAGTCCATATCCAGGATGACCTCATCCATAATATCCGCAACCAGAACTTCATGTCGAAAACCATTATTCCCGATTCGTATTTCCACCTCCTTCCTTCCTTTGATAGCTGCACTGTCACCTGTCGCCGTTTGTAACTTGAACCCTTCCATAGGCTCAACTCCATCCGTGATAAAATCCGGCCGCACAATCGTTCTCGTTGCTCCGGTGTCCAATGTTATCAAACTGGATCGTCCCTCTTCTTCGCCTCGCACCATCAAGCTATCACCACCTTTTGCCAATCTGGAAATGGGGATGAAGGTTATGGAGCATTTGGTTGTGGGAGTCAGCTTTTGCTCCTCAAAGCTGACTCTTAGTCGTTTAACGCCTTCGTTGTTGTTTGGCGTTTCTCCTCGGCTGCTGCTTTTCTTTCCTCCGGTGGCCTTCGGTACATCGGCGATGGTGTTGTCGCCCGTTTGCGCCTTATCTCCCAGCATTCCCGCGAGATGTGTTCTATTTTGTCACAAACCCAACATCTGATTTTACTAGTTCCATCCCGGAATCTCGTTGTCCGCCAGTTATCTGCTGGTTTGATGTTATTGCCCTGTTTGTGACTGATTGCTGGTTCCACTTCCACACGACGTACCTTGACTGCTGGTTTGATGATGTTGTTTGCAGTCTCATTGGTTAGGGCATACGTGATGGTTTCCGCAAACGTTGCTTTTGGAGACAACACAACAGCACGTCTCGTATCCGGATCCCGTATTCCATCTGTGAAGACGTCGATCTTAATACGCTCTGTGTATTTACCTGCCATGTTGTAGTGGGCGAGGAGCACTAGTCGCTCTATATCAACTGCATATTCTTGAAGCGTCTCTTCAACCCGCTGACACCGTCCGTATTTGCGCTCCAGAGCCAACATGATTTTGCCGTAATCCTCTCGTTCGTATTCTGGCACGATTTGTAGGAGCTCCGCAGCACTTCTCTTTAACGCCACAATTAATGCTGCTACCCGATCCTCTTCACACCAACCATTCCTTGTGGCCGCCATTTCAAACTAGAGTTTGAAGATGTTGAATGGTGTGGTTCCATCGAACGTTGGTGGCTTCAATTTAATCGAGCTGGTTGGTCGAGCAATTTGAGCAAGTTGGTTTTCAGATCCATTAGCTCCTTTTCAAGTTTCTGGAATCGTTGATCGGTCACCTCGATTTGTTGATCTAATTTGTGATCCATTTCCATTTTGATGGTATCGACTTTTGTGTTCAACGTAACGAAAAGCTCTCGAAACTTCTCGTTGACACATTTTTCTTGTTGCTCCAACCGTTCGATGATGCTCTCTTGACCGGTTCTCATGACCTCCTGTTCCATCAACAATCTTTCTTGATCGGCTCGCATTTGCTCCTTTAGGTCGCTCTTCAATTGATCTTGGCCGCTTGTTATTTTTCCCTCGAGGCCGCCGATCATTAGCTCCTGTTCAGTACGCAATGCCCTTTGCTCGGTAATCATATCGAGTTTTAGACCTCCAATCATTTGCTGCATTGCGGCCATTAATTGCCCCATGTCGAACGCTCCTGGTGTTGTTGGAGTGGTTTCCCGTACGGTGACATTCTCGGCTTCCGCTCTGGTCGTTGACTCTGTAGTCACTTCAATCGCTTGCACCTCATGTTTATTAAATTCATGTTTATCAGGGTCAACATTTTCATCTAACAAAGCAGTACGGAGTCTCAACTGCAACTCATTTCGGTTTCCCGCAGTTGGTAGATTTCGTAGCCCCAACTCCTTCTTCAAATCTGCCACTTTTAAGTCCATTAATTTCATCTTGGGTATTCATAATCCCACCGCTGTCACCAATTGTTACGATTTCTCGTAAATCAAATGTCTACACGTATTTATACGACACAAATACTTGTAGAATATTCCATTATTTTTCTTCTCTACACTTCTCGAAATTTCGTTGCGTCGTATTTTGTTCGCTCCGCCTATTTCATTAATTATTTTTATTCTGTTCGTATGTGTAAACATTTGGTTACAGGGTAATCCCTACTGCTATAATTTTCTTCTTAATTATCACAGGTGACATCTGTGATTCGTGACATTATTTATAGATGGAGAGGCTTGGATTCTGTTCGGGACCCAACAGGTTTGGGCTGACGGTAGTGTGATGAATCACAGTTATACTGTGAGAATTTAAACAAAGTTCAAAATTATCACAGAAGTTGAAGGGTTACCCGTAACCAAATGTTAACATTCATGAATAAAACAAAAATAAATAAAGAACGCATGGGCGGAGCCAAGAAAATACAACGATTGAATAATAATGGAAAGTTCGCGAAATGTAGACATGTTAACATTTGATGAGAGATTGATGTTGTAGATATTTGAGTTACGAATTAGTTCAACTTTTTCGTTAAGTTTGAACTATGTTTGAATTAACTACGACAAATGAAGAATAATGGAAAGTTTGTGCAATGTAGAACTGATAACGATGATGGAAAATTCTACAAGGTTGACATATTATGTAAAGTTGTAGACTTTTGAGTTATGTGACAATTTCTTAGATTAACTATGAAATAGCTCAGAAAAAAATTCATACCGCCCAGGTGGCGCAGTGGTTTAAGCTGTGGCAGTTGTCGGGCAGGATGCAAAAGGGATTTTCACCATACGATTAAGATCGGTGGTATGAATGAACACATCTATGATCCCCTGTTGAAGCGCAGAATTGATGGGCCAACCCATACAAAATGAAAAAAGAAAGTGAAGCATATAAAATCGAATGAAAAAACAGGACGATTTTTAAACCCTGCATCACTAACGCATGGGTCCAATGGACCCAATTAAGAATGACTTTTAAAAATCGCACGTTCCATAATTGAAACCAACTTCACATCAAATGTATTTTTAATTTAATGGATCCCTCTTATTAAAAACAAAAATTCGTTGTGTTTGGTCGGTCGAAGAGTGAACAGTACTTCTTATAAAAAGTGTCTGGATCTGTTGGACCCACATTAGTATTGAGTGTAAACCGATTCAGAAACCGGTTCATATGTAATTTTTTCGGTAAACTCTATAGGAAATATTTCATATTCCTTACGAATGAATAGGTTACTAAATTATGTTTTCTTAATCTATTTGGAACTCAAAATTACCATTCTTTGGGATATTGTCTGAAAAAATTAGGCACTGAATGAATTTTTCGAATCAGTTAACCTTTATATTTTTTTTGTGATAAAATAGACTGTTTTATTATTATTTATGTAAAAACGGCTATGAATAAAATTTGATGTTTTATTTTAAAATTTATAATTGTGAATTAATTGAATTTTATAAAAATATATAAATTTATGTTTTAAGTACTAGGAGTATGCTATATATAGAGTCTTAAAGATGTGGGTCCAACGGACCCATGGTTAGTAATCATGTATTAGACTTTAGCGTTAGTGATGCAGGGTTAATGTTCAACCCTGAAAACGAAAAATTTCATTGCATTTAATGTCAAAATTTAAGTTTTTTATGTATTTTTTGTTACGTTTTCCCCTAGTAGAGATTCAAACCAATCCTAGGTCCGATCACTGCATTAGTTGCTTTCCAATCGACCAACCGCTAGTACTCGCTAGTGAACCGCTTGTAATTCGTTGCGTGTCTTTGCTAAATTTACTATGGATTACTAAGCAAAGACACGCAACGATCTACTAGCGGGTACTAGCGGTTGGTCGATTAGCAACATTCGTAAATAATTAAAACCACTTGCTTGTTTTTCACTATACATTTTATTAATAATCACCATAATTCACTTTTACAGTAGTTTTATTTCACTGTTACTTTTACTATTTCACTATTTATCATTTTTCTCGATTTTAATTTATCATTTTTCCAATTCAGACTGAAACTCTACGCTTTCTGTTCACGTATTTATACTCATTTTGCCCGCTTCTCGGTCATAGTAGAATTTTTCATTTATTTATTAATCGCCTGTATACTGGGATTCATGCTGATTTCCAATTACGAGCATTTAGCTATTCTATTCAATCAGAGATGTCACCCGCGTCGTCTCATCGATATCTTCTTTCAATTTATCGAAATACGCTTGTCCACACAAAGCTGTTGTAGGATCCCAAACTTCAAGTCCCCAGGTAATGTTAAATTATGTCCAAAAACGATGGTAGCTGGTGTTATTTCCGTTGTATCATGTGTTGCTGATCGATATGCCAATAGGAACAGTGGTATATTTGTGTGCCAATTACGCTGGTTTCTATCTACGGTTTTCTTTAGAAATTCTTCTAACGTATTCTTCTGAGGATGGAAAGGTGTTGTTCTTGTTTTATTGATTCCCAATAATTGACACATTTGCTGGAATACCACTGATTCAAAATTGCGGCCTTGATCCGAATGCAGTTCCATAGGTACCCCGTATCGACTTATCCAATTATTTACCACGGCGTTAGCGATTGTTGTTGTTTCTTGGTTCGGTATTGGATAGACTTCAGGCCATTTACTGAAATAATCTATCACTACTAAAACATACTTGTTTCCGCTTTCGCTGATATGAAATTGACCTGCAATATTCATAGCGATCCGCTTATATGGTGCTCCGCTGTTATACTATTGCCTTTTTTCCATGGCTCCGTTTTGCAGGACCTTTAACTGCCATACACATTTTTGACACCATTCCGTAACCGATTGTCTGCATCCTTCAAAAGTAAAATTTTTCGCGGACTTTTGCCAAAGTTTTGTTGATTCCTAGATGGCCGCTACTTGTTCCTTCATGATAATCCCTCAAAATTTCTAGAATTCGGATCCTTGGTACCATCAGAAGATGGCTTCAATTAACAGACTATCGCATTGAGCCCAATATGCCTTAAGATTCTTGTCAGCAATCTCCTTCCATAATGGTCTGTGCTGGTCTTCCACGAATTTTAATATAATCGATAAGCCGGGATCTTCTGATTGCTTCTTTCTGATTTCTTCATTAGTCCACTCATCGGATGATAACACTTGTAATAGTCTTACATCAACGACATGTTCATTACTCTCTAGTCGACCACAATGTTTGAAATTGACGAGACATGGCCGTCTTGATAACGCATCTGCATTATCGTGAGTACTTCCTTTCCGATGTTGAATCGTATAATCGAAGCAACCCAATCTCTCGATCTACCGATCTATCTGTAATTCCGGATTCTTAAACTGCAACAGCCATGTTAGAGTACTATGATCTGTCCTTATGAGAAAGGACTGGCCATAAAGATACTTTCGGAAATGCTCTATGCATTGTACTATGGCCAACAGCTCTCTCCTTGTAACACAATAATTTCACTCCGGCTTTGACGAAATTTTCGAAAAGTATGATATTTCCTGAGACAAAACCTCTCCAATACTATTATTACTTGCATATTAATATCAAAAAATCTTCGATTTGGTACTGGGTATGCAAGTATTTGCGCTGTGCACAACCACTTCTTCAACTTGTTGAACGCTTTTTCATGTCGCTTATTCCATTGGAATGGCTTATTCTTTTACGTTAATTCATGTAAACTTTTCGCAACGTCAGCCAATCCCGGTACGAATCTTCGATAGTACGTGCAAAGCCCAATAAAACTTCTCAGATTGTGTAGGTTTTGTGGTTTTGGCCAATCCTTGACAGCTGAGATTTTATGCTCATCTGTATGTATACCACTCCTTGTTATTTTATGTCCCAAATGTTTAACTTCGTTGCGGAACAAGGCAAATTTCTTTGGACTCAATTTTAACCCTGTTGAATGAATCCGCTCGAACACTTCGCCCAGATTTAGTAGATGTTCCTTGAAGTTTTTACCCATAACAGTGATGTCATCTAGGTACACCAGGCACGTTTTCCAATGCAATCCTTTCAGTACTCGGGTCATTAGTCTTTCAAACGTCGCAGGAGCGTTACATAATCCAAACGGCATAACGTTAAATTGCCACAATCCATTACTCACACTGAACGCCGTTTTCTCTTTATCTTCTTCTGCGACTTCCACATGCCAATATCCACTTTGTAGATTTAAGGTGGAAAATAATCGTGCACCTCCCAACGTATCCAATGTATCGCCAATTCTAGGTAATGGATAACTTGTTGAAATTCATATTAAGAATTTCTCTTATGTGTGACTTATTCCACTTTTAAATTCAATCAAATAAAAATTTCCATATCAATAATACTTTACACAACTACACAGATATGGATACAAACTTAAAAATTTTCTACAAGATGAATAAAAGCGACCAAATGAACAGGCTAGAAGAATTTGAAATATAAGGACAAACCGGTAGATCCTTTAAAATAAGATTTAACGAACATATAAAGGATATCGGTAAAATGAATACTGAGTCAAGATTTGCTCTCCATATCAATAATACTTTACAAAACTACACAGATATGGATAAAAAATAATAATCTATGGCTTAGAGTCCGTAAACGGTCCTTACCGCGTCTCAACTGAGACCTTACGAACCAATTTTAACGATTGTTGCACATTGTAGGTGGTCAACCCAACGAATGTTTTTACACACAACCGCGTTTTATGTCATCCGGAGGCATGTTAATTTTTGATCAGCGGCGAGAATCGAACTCGAGACCGCGGCGTGATGAGAAACTCTCTTAACCATTAAGCTACGACCGGCGACACAGATATGGATACAAACATAAAAATTCTCTACAAGATGAATAAAAGCGACCAAATGAACAGGCTAGAAGAATTTGAAATATATAAAAACCGCAAAAATAAATTTCTACTTAACAACAAAATTAATACTATGACGAACAAACTTTACGAACTAGTTTTGAAAAATACGTCACAAAATATTATACCTTGAAAATAAAAACACTCTACCCTGGAAAAAGTATAAGAAGGCATGGAAATAAAATTTATTTTTTAGCTCAAGATAAATACTGCAGATGGCAACTTGATTGCCGAAATATTGTTACTGTCACGAATCACAGATGTCACCTGTGATAATTAAGAAGAAAATTATAGCAATAGGGATTACCCTGTAACAAAACGCTTACACATACGAACAAAGTAAAAAGAAATAATGAAATAGGCGGAGCGAACCAAATACGACGCAACGAAATTTCGAGAAGTGTAGAGAAGCAAAATAATGGAATGTTCTACAAGCCTTTGCGTCGTATAAATACGTGTAGACATTTGAGTTACGAGATAGTTCAATTTTGAATTTTGAAGTGTTAATATCGGGAAGTGAAATAATAGTGAAAGTGAAGTGTTAAAATAATAGTAGTGATAAATATTGTGTAAAATAATAGTGAAAATAAATATTGGTGAATTATTTGTGAAATATTTGTGTAATATTTGTGGGAAATAAATTTAATTGAAATTTAATCTTTGCGAGTTTAATATTCACAATCCAGTGATCGAACCGGATAAAATAATTAGAATAACCACTCGGCGAAATCGTAACAATTGGTGACAGCGGTGGGATTGGGAATATCCAAAATGAAATTATTGGACTTAAAAGTGGCAGATTTGAAGAAGGAGTTGGGGTTACGGAATCTACCAACTGCGGGCAATCGAAATGAGTTGCAGTTGAGACTTCGTACAGCTTTGTTGGAAGATAATGTTGACCCAGATCAACATGAATTTAATTTTGGGGCACCGGATTCAACCGAAATACAAGCGGTTGAAGTAACAACAGAATCAACTACCAGTGCGGAAGATCAGAATGTCGTCGTTAAAGAAACTACTCCAACAACATCTGGAGATTTCGATATGGGGCAACTAATGGCCGCAATGCAGCAGATGATCGGTGGCCTTGAAGGAAAAATAACAAGCGGCCAAGAAAGATTGGAGGAGCAAATGCGAGGTGATCAAGAAAAATTGATTGAACGGATGGATCATCACGAGAAGTTTCAGCAAGATTTAATGGCCGAAGTGAACCAGAAATTTCTAGATATGTCCATTACATTTAACTCCAAAATGGACACGGTTAAAATGGAAATGGATCACAAATTAGATGAACAAATCGAGGTGACCGATCAACGATTCCAGAAACTTGAAAAGGAGCTAATGGATCTGAAAACCAACGGCAGCGCTCAAATTGCTCGACCAACCAGCTCGATTAAATTGAAGCCACCAACATTTGACGGAACCACACCATTCAACATCTTCAAACTCCAGTTTGAAATGGCGGCCACAAGGAACGGTTGGTGTGAAGAGGATCGGGTAGCAGCATTAATTGTGGCGCTAAAAGGTAGTGCTGCGGAGCTCCTACAAATTGTTCCGGAATACGAACGGGAAGACTACGGAAAAATAATGTTGGCTTTGGAGCGCAAATATGGAGGAGATCATCGACGGGAGCTACATCGTATGGAGTTGAAGGGACGATGTCAGCGGGTTGGAGAGACGCTCCAGGAGTATGCGGCTGATATAGAGCGGTTAGTGCACCTCGCCCACTACAACATGGCAGGAGAATACACAGAGCGGATCAAGATCGACGCTTTCACCGATGGTATACGGGATCCGGATACGAGACGTGTAGTTGTATTGTCTCCAAAAGCAACGTTTGCGGAAACCATCGCGTGTGCACTAACCAATGAGACTGCAAACAACATCATCAAACCAGCAGTCAAGGTACGTCGTGTGGAAGTGGAACCAGCAATCAGTCACAAACAGGGAAATAACATCAGACCAGCAGATAACTGGCGGACAACGAGATTCCGGGATGGAACTAGTAAAATCAGATGTTGGGTTTGTGACAAAATAGGACATATCTCGAGGGAATGCTGGGAGATAAGGCGCAAACGGGCGAGAACACCATCGCCAATGTACCGAAGGCCACCGGAGGAAAGAAAAGCAGCAGCCGAGGAGGAACGCCAAACAACAACGAAGGCGTTAAACGAGTAAGAGTCAGCTTTGAGGAGCAAAAGCTGACTCCCACAACCAAATGCTCCATAACCTTCATCCCCATTTCCAGATTGGCAAAAGGTGGTGATAGCTTGATGGTGAAAGGCGAAGTAGAGGGACGATCCAGTTTGATAACATTGGACACCGGAGCAACGAGAACGATTGTGCGGCCGGATTTTATCACGGATGGAGTTGAGCCTATGGAAGGGTTCAAGTTACAAACGGCGACAGGCGACAGTGCAGCTATCAAAGGAAAGAAGGAAGTGACCATACGAATCGGGAACAACAGTTTTCGACATGAAGTTCTGGTTGCGGATATTGTGGATGAGGTCATCCTGGGAATGAACTTCATGAAGCGAAATGGATTCGTATTGGATTGAGCTACGAACATTGAGCTACGGTAATGTCGAACTGCCTTTGCAACTGAACAACGGCAAGGAGCCAATCGTAAGGAGGATAACATTGGATCATCGGACGAAGCTACCACCACACTCGGAAACGGTTGTCTGGGGGAAATTGGATGGAGGTCCTGGAACACAAGGGTTGTGGGTTGTGGAAGCCAACAGTGACGAGATACAAACCAAAGAAATTATCATTGGAAAAGCTTTGGTTAAACCGGATTGTGACTTTAGAGTTCCGATAAGGGCTCTTAATTTATCGGATGTGACAAAAACAATCAAAAAGGGAACTATCATCGGCCGAGGTGAGGAAGTATCCACGATTATAAAATGCGAGGAGGCGAATCCGTGTGTAAAGGCCAAGGACCAACGACAACGGAAAATAATGGAGGAACTAACACAGAAATGGACGGAACAATTAGCATCTGAAGAAAAGCAAGCAGCAAAGAAGTTGCTCCAGAAATATATGTCCATTTTCTGTGGGGCACCAGAAGATAATGGCAGAACCAATATGGTTAAACACCGGATCGACACAGGAATATCAACACCTATTCGACAAGCGCCAAGAAGGTTGCCATTGGCTAAACAAGCAGAAGTGGATAAGATGGTAGCTGATATGCAAACATCGGGAGTAATTGAGCAGTCAACGAGTCCATGGAGTTCGCCAGTAGTATTGGTGGAGAAAAAGGATGGAAGCATGCGATTCTGCGTTGATTATCGGAAGCTCAACACAGTTACCAAGAAGGATAGTTACCCATTACCAAGGATCGACGACACACTGGATACATTGGCACGAGCACGGATGTTTTCAACATTGGATTTGCAGAGCGGTTATTGGCAAGTAGAGGTCGCAGACGAAGATAAGGAAAAGACAGCGTTCAGTGTGGGCAATTGATTATGGCAATTCAATGTCATGCCATTTGGACTTTGTAACGCCCCTGCGACTTTCGAACGGCTAATGGAACGCGTACTAAAAGGACTCCACTGGAAAACATGCCTGGTTTATTTGGACGACATCATCGTTATGGGAAAGGACTTCAACGAGCACCTACGTAATCTAGAGGAAGTATTCGAAAGAATCCAAGCAGCTGGATTGAAGTTAAGTCCGAAGAAATGTGTATTGTTCCGGGATGAAGTCAAATATTTGGGACACAAAATAACAACTAGCGGCATTCATACAGATGAAGACAAGATCTCCGCCGTAAAGGATTGGCCAAGACCGCAGAATTTACATGAACTAAGGAGTTTCATCGGACTATGCACATATTATCGACGATTTGTGCCAGGATTTGCCAACATCGCAAGGAGTTTACACGAGCTGACACAGAAGAACAAGCCGTTCCAATGGAGTGATGAACACGAGGAAGCGTTCAATGAACTGCACCAGCGATTATGTACAGCACCATTGCTTTCGTATCCAGTTCCGAATAAACGTTTTATTTTGGATACGGATGCAAGCAATTATGGCTTGGGAGGAGTGTTGTCACAGGAAATCGATGGGCAGGAACGTGTCATCGCATATTATTCAAAGATCTTATCGAAGCCAGAACGGAACTACTGTGTAACAAGAAGAGAATTGTTGGCCATAGTGAAATGTGTGGAACATTTCCGGAAATACCTTTATGGTCAATCATTTCTATTAAGAACGGATCATGGCGCCTTGACATGGCTACTTCAGTTTAAAAATCCCGAAGGACAAGTAGCACGGTGGATTGAGCGATTGGGGAGTTTTGTTTACGAAATTCAACATCGAAAAGGAAGCGCTCATGGAAATGCGGATGCATTGTCAAGACGGCCATGTCGAGTGGATTGTAAACTCTGCGGACGGGTAGAAAACAAGGAAAACATCGTCGATATCAGACTAATGAAAGTGTTGCCAGCTGATGAATGGACCAACGATGTTATCTCCAAAGAGCAACAGGAGGACCCAGATTTGGCAGTGATTATCAAATTCATGGAGGAAGAACGTCGTCCCACATGGAGCGATATTGCAGATATTGCAGATATTGCCCAGCTATCAAAGCTTACTGGGCCCAATGGGATAGTTTAACCATGGAAGACGGATGCTTAAAACGAACATGGGAAAGCTCCGATGGCAAGACAAAGCAATCGCTAGTGGTGGTACCGAAGATCAGGATGGCGGAAATATTGGAGGAATACCACGGAGGAACAAGCGGAGGTCACCTAGGAATCAACAAAACGTTAGCCAAGGTACGTGAAAGATTCTACTGGACAGGATGTAGACAGGCAGTGGCTGAATGGTGTCAAAAGTGTGACCAATGTCTGGCCGTGAAAGGACCGGCAAAGAAGAGCCGTGGAGCGATGCAACAATATAATGTGGGAGCACCATTTGAGAGGATTGCCATAGATGTTGCAGGACCATTTCCAACCAGTGATAGTGGCAACAAATATGTTTTGGTAGTAATGGACTACTTCAGTAAGTGGCCAGAGGTATACCCGATTCCAAATCAGGAAACAACCACAATCGCCAATGCAGTGGTATACAATTGGATAAGCCGTTATGGGGTACCAATGGAACTGCATTCCGAGCAAGGGCGGAATTTTGAATCGGTCTTCCAGGAGATGTGCCAGTTACTGGGAATTAATAAAACGCGAACAACACCTTTCCACCCACAATCTGATGGCATGGTGGAGCGTTTCAATGCCACATTGGAGGAGTTTATAGCCAAAACAGTGGATAAAAACCAGCGGAATTGGGACCAAGGTATCCCATTATTCTTAATGGCCTATCGATCTGCGGTGCATAACACAACAGGAGTAACACCAGCGACAATACTTTTCGGCAACAATTTAAGACTGCCAGGCGATCTCAAATTCGGAGCGGTTCCATCATCAGCCAAATGTGGACAAGCATATGTGGACAACTTGAAAGAGGAGATCAACAACATACACGGATTTGTCAGAGAGAAAATCAAATTGTCAAGTGATAAAACAAAGGCTCGGTATGATATACGAGCGAACAATAAAGGATTTGACGAGGGACAATTGGTATGGCTTCACAATCCACAACGTAAGAAAGGGTTATCGCAGAAATTACAACCTGGATGGGAGGGACCGTACAAGGTCATAACGAGAATAAATGATGTGATCTATAGGATCCAAAGAGGAGTACGTGGAAAACCCAAGGTTGTACACCTGGATAGACATCCAGTGATCGAACCGGATAAATTATTAGAATAACCACTCGGCGAAATCGTAACACCATTATAAGGAATATTTTTGAACTAAAAATATCAAATTTTTATTTTATTGAATGGATAACTGTCCTTCTTAGTGACTGAATTTAGCTTTCTATAATCGACGCAAAATCTCATGCTGCCATCTTTCTTCTGCATCAATACCACAGGTGAACTTCATTGACTAGTCGATTGCTCAATCACCCCTGCCGTTTGCATATCCGTTACCATGCGATCCACTTCTGATTGTTTTGCCAATGGTAATTTTCTTGGTGCTTGTCCAATTGGCATTGTTGTATCCGTATCGATCTGGTGTCTAACTAAGTTCGTTCTACCATTATCTTCGGGAGCACCACAGAAAATGGACATGTATTTTTCCAACAACACTTTGGCGGCTTGTTTTTATTATGGACTTAGTTGTTCGGCCCACTTCTGTGTCAATTCTTCCACAATTTTCTGCTGTTGTTGAACTTTAGCCTTTACACTCGGAGTCGTTTCTTCACATTTGACTATAGTGGATATTTCTTCGCATTTGCCGGTAACAGTCCCCTTTTTTATGGTTTTTGTCTTGTCCGATAAGTTGAGAACCCTCAATGATACTCTATTGTCATGATCCGGTTTTATCAACGCTTTCAAAAGCATTATTTCTCGTGCTTGTTGTTCTTAGTCACAGGCTTCTACAACCCACAACTTTCGTGTCTCAGGACCTCCATCCAATTTTCACCAAATTACTGTTTCTGAGCATGGTGGCAGCTTTGTTTGATGGCCCAGCTTAACTCGTCTGACGATTGGCTCCTTGCTGTCCAATTGTAACGGCAGCTCAAAATTACCATAACTATGTGTTTCTTTTCCACATCCAATACGAATTGGACTTCATCGACAATATCGGCCACCGAAACTTCGTGACGGAAGTTTCTGTTACCAATTCGTATGGTCACTTCCTTTTCCCCTTTGATCTCTGCACTTTCGCCGGTTGCTGTTTATAGTTTTAACCCTCCAATTGGATGAAGTTTTTTTCTCAGCCCGCACAATCGTCCGCGTTGCCCCCGTATCTAACGTTATCACACTAGATCTGCCATCAATTTCTCCACTTATGGTCAAACTATCTCCAACTCTTGCCAATCGGAAAACAGGGATGAAGATTATGGAGCATTCGGTTGTGAGAGTCAGCTTTCGTTCCTTATAGCTGACTCTTACTCGTTTAACGCCTGCGATCTTGCAGGACTCACTTTTTCTTCTACTCTTCTGTTGTCCTCATTGGACCTACGGTTCATAGGCGACGGTGTCTTATTCGCTTACCTCTAATTTCCCAGTAATCTCGTGATGTATGTCCTAGTTTATCACAGGACAACATCTGATTTTATGGCTGCCATCCCGGAACCTCATCGATGCCTCATTCACTGCTCGTTTCTCATTATATCTCGAGCTATAGTTCTCTGGTTCTACTTCCACTCGTCGCATTTTAACTGCTGATTATGTTATGTGCAGTTTCGTTTGTTAAGGCACAAGCGATGGTCTCCGCAAATGTTGTTTTTGATGTTAACACTACCGCTCGTCTTGTTTTTACATCACGAATACCATCAGTAAAGGCATCAATTTTAATTCTTTCTGTGTATTCGGGAGCCATATTAAAGATGCACTAATCGTTCTATAAGGTGCCCAGCGAGGTTCTGTAGTGATGGATGAATGTTAAAAGATCGTTATGGTTGCAAACGGTTGGACATTTTTACAAGTAGTATTGACGTCGTATATACAGGTGCAGACATTTGAGTTACGGAAAGTTCAGTTTTGAATTTTGGAAAGTGTTATTTGTAAGTGATAATAAGTGATTATAAAGAATTTAATCAATTGTGGTAATAGTTGTAAAGAATAAGTGCGAAACAAATTATTTGTAATTTTTTGTGGATTTTATTGTGAAATAAATTAAGTGTAAAAGTTATAGTTTTAGGAAATTTATATTCACAATCCAGTGATCGAACCGAAATGAAATTTAGTTAAAACTTTGCAAATAATTGATGACAGCGGTGGGGTTGTGATTATTGACAATGAAACTATTAGGCTTACAAATTTCAAGAAGGAGTTGTGCTCGCATAATTAACCAACTTCATTCAAGAAAAACGAGTTGCAGCTCAGCCTTTCCGCGGTTCTATGAGGAATTTATTAAATACATAATTAACTAAGATTCAATAGCTGTCATAGTTTGAATGTTTTTTTTGAGAGCCGTGTATAGTGATCAATTTTTTCTTTAATTTTGTACGCTACATTTGGCGCCCAACGTGGGGCTCGATTATGCAATTTAACGTAATTTAATAATTAATTGGGAATTGATTTATATTTTATAATAATGATGGTTTCCTGAGCATTTATTTTCCTGAGTTCCGAATTTTCATTCGAAACATGTGATTACTCAGGAAACAATCCCCAAAGTGCCTCTATCATAATTCAAGAAGGATTGAGATCTTTCCTGATTTAATGTTCCAAAGAAGAATTAGGTGACAAGAGATGCGGTTGGTCTATCTCAGGTTTCAAATAAGTAAAAACTGTACCCAAACGGGCTAATTTATTAACCAATACGTTTCTTTTGATATCCATGTGACTAGGTATCCGAACGGACCGTCACCAGTCTAAGTGTGCTATAGCAGCCACTCAACCTAACCTAACCTTACCTAACTAGGTATGTATCCAGTTTATTTCATTCCGACTGACTATAGTCGATTAAGGGTGATTAGATTTTGATAGTATCACAAACAATTTTCTATAAAACTGTATAATCTATGGCGTAGAGGCTATAAATGGCCCTTACCGCGTCTCAACTGAGATCTTACGAACCATTCAACGATTGGTGCACATTGTTGGTGGTCAGACTAACGAATGTTTTTACACACAAACGTATTTTTATGTCATCCGGTGCATGTTCATTTTTGGTCAACGGCGAGAATCGAATTCGAGATCGCGGCGTGATGAGAAAAAAAACAGTCCGATAACCTCTGAAGTCATTATCCGTTTTCAAAAAAGTCATTTTGATTTCCAAAACTCTTCCACAACAGGACCTCCACCCAATCTTCTCCAAACAACCGTTTCCGTGTGTGGTAGTATCTTTAATTGATGGTCAGGTTTAATCCTCATTACGGCTGACTTCTGTCAACTGACTCTTACTCGACCACTTCCTTAGTCTCTTTCGGCGGTTTTCGTACCAAATGGTGTCCTCGCTTACGCATATCAACATCTCGAATAACGCAGTATCTCATAACATCTACGAGAACGAATTCTACTTCACGCGCTACCCATTCGAACAAGCATTCGAGTTGCAGCGTGGAGTGTGCATATTCATTAAAGAACACATACCGTACGTCTCGACATCAGAAGTACAAAATTTTCTCAAAGACCGCTCAAAATATTGTACTTGAAATGCCCACCATTAAGAATGGTTGAATCACAAAAATACAAACTGTGCTGAGCGTCAGACGTAGTGGCTTGCTGTTTCGCATGACCTTACGCAGATTGTTAGTTATTCCACATTTGAATGTCAAAATTCTACAAACAGTCATATTTTGAATCTTTGTCTTACAACAAATGCGCATTCCATGGAAGTACGTGTCAAGGCTGGAAATGGTAATTCTGACCACAACACCACCAGAATTTAGACAGCACCCAAGGCGTCTATGGCATTTAACGAGGCTTACAATTTTTTTTAAATTAAGCTTTGATTGGGTGCAGGGCGGACTCTTAAACAGTCCTAGCTCCTTGTAACTGTCAGAACTCCTGCACACAACACGCGGCCCTTCAAGTAAAGGTTGTTAGCTGCCCTAAACTTGTGAATTTTATACTTCAACGGAAATTGGAAGCCGAATAACGAATTCCACTTCCTGGATGTTCGATAAATGAATTCTTTGCACCTTCAGTTCGAGGTTTTGGCAGCTTCACCGTAAACCTATGCGAATTGACCGTTCCTCGTGTTACCCGTCCTGGCGTAACAAATTGTAGTATTTTCTCCATTAATTCTGCAGAACATTTACCATTACATCATTTGTTTATTATTCTATAGAACACGCAGAGTTCTGCAACATCTCTGCGGTGTTGTAGACTGTCTAGATCTTTCGTAAGTCTGGAGTTTCGTATTATTCGGATGGCACGCAGCTGAACTCTATCCAGCAACTGGAGAATTGAGTCACAACCCACGAGAACGTGGTATTTTACCACAAAAGGATATTCATTGCGACTTCTTTTACGCGATGCATATTTGGTGTTTTTCTCGTTAAATTTTACCTGATTTTGTACTCCCCATTCAAATATTGTACTCAAATCGGAATTAAGCGAAGTGACAACTTCCAGCCGTTTACCGTTTAACTCTGAAGGAGTAGGCTCGACCTCGAATGAAATATAAGAGTGCAATGTTGCATCATCGGTAAAACTGTGGATAGGGTTCACAGTGCTATCCAACAAGTCATTAATGTATAACAAAAACAAAGTTGGTGACAAAACTGATCCCTGAGGGACTCCGGCATTTGGGGAGTGTGTCGTTGATGATCTCCCATTTAGCACAACGTTGATATTTCGGTCTTTTAGAAAGCTTTTTATCCACTTGATGATCATCGAATCCAAGCCGTATGCCACAGGATTAAAAATGAGATTCTCATGCCAAACCTTGACGAAAGCCTTGGATATATCCAAAGCGATTGCAAAGGCTTCTCCGTGGTGCTCAAGGGCGAGATTACATTTGTTTACAACATACGTCAAGAGATCGGTTGTGAAACGGCCTCACGGAAGCCATATTGTTTATCTGAAATTAGTTTATTAATCTCAAGATAATTCACTAGTTGTTGGTTAATGCTTTTCTCAAAAACTTTAGCCACGGATGACACAATTGATATTGGCCGGTAGTTTGAACGGTCAGTTTTATCTCAACCACGTTTAAGGACCGGTTGCACCATCGCACTCTTCCAGGCGTTCCGGTATTCACCTTGCTTATAAGAAAGGAGAAAAATTTTAGTTAATATTGGAGCCAAGTCACTGGCAAACTCCTTCAATATTCGAGCAGGAATTCCGTTAGGTCCAGTGGTCTTATTTATGTCCATTGCCTTCAGGTTCCTGAAGAGAATTTCCTCCGAGATGTTGATAAGATCCATTTTGGAACCATTACAGGAATTGACGGAGGCCTAACTCCATGAGGGACAACTAAGGTCGAGTTTGAAGTGAAAACGTTTGCCAGTTATAGTCGGCCTGCAAATTTGGATCCACCACCAAAGCACCGTCTACACATTTCAATGCTGAAATAGATGTTTCAGAAATATTGGCAACCGATGCGACCATCTGGTAAAAGTTACGATCGGAGAGATTTTCAACTCGGAAGCCTTAGCGGCTTTCTTGTAGTCAGCTCTTTTCGCTTCCTTAGCACACATTTTTTTACAGATGTTACGTGTGGCCTTATATTCATCAAACGAAATTTCGTTGCGCTTATACTTCTTGTGAGCAGATTTATTTTGTCTGGCTGCTTTGGTGGCTCCTTTTGAAAAGATTTTAAAATTAGGATTGGGATTGGAAAAGGATGATGGGATATATTTATTCATTCCATGTAGAACGGTTTCGGTGAAATTGGAAACGGCGTCGTCTATTTGATTGTTATAAAAACAATGGCTCTCCCACGGGAAATGTTGAAAAAGATGGTTTCATTTATATAAATAAACGTTAAAAATCCAAAAAATGTGTTTAAAAATTTGCTAAAATTATTTCTACTCCACAAATTACAAATCTACTCCGATTTTTAACAATAATCTGCTACACATTTTGTTGACAGAAGTCACAGCACTGGTTTTGGCACACTCTCGGCAAATAACAATTCTTGGCGCCGAACGTCACATATTTTTTATTTAAAAGTATGAGTCATAGTCTATGACCAGCAGAATGAACCGAATGGAAAAGTTCATATGGCTGGAAACATTTTATTGTAAAAAACTTTGGGATTAATGGGACGATACTGAGCCTTGTTGAAACGTACAATGGTTTCGGATGGTTTACGAGCCCGGAGATGATACTGAGCCTTGTTGAAACGTACAATGGTTTCGGATTACCCACCAAGTTAACAAATAATTGTTTAAAATCATTTTACAGTAGGCTTTTGTTGATTTACCTTCTCGCACTCTTCAATAAAAACACGAGTGATGAGCGTCCTGTTGCAGTTTAGAAGCTCATAACTGCCAAAACCGATAATTTTAGTGAAAGGTATTTAAAACTTACTATTATAGCGTATATGTAAATAATAATTTTAATCTCTGGGACTATGAGGACTATTGGGTTCAACAAATGTGTGCTTCAACAATAGACAGTGGTAATAATAAAAACTTTATTAATTAATTATTAATTAATAATTAATTATTATTAATTAATAATTTATTTGCTATTAACCAACTGCTTTGGTTTTCAAGTTTGAAGTTACTCTTTTCTTACGGAATAAGTATCGGTTGTTATCAAAACCACGTGTTTCATAATGTGCGATTTCAAACAAATAATCTAATTCCATCATGAAAAATATTTAATAAGTCGGTTCTTGGATGTTGTATAGCGCAAATATCGATGTATATTATTGAATTAGTATTAAAATAGATAAATATTTTAGAGAATTTGAAAAAATGTACGCTTTGTTACCGAAAAAAGTGTTTGAAGTGTAAGCTCATTTCGTCAGGGCTGTTCATCTGTTTGGTACTTGAAACGAACTGTTTTTTATTTATTTAACTAACCACAGGATACAATACTTCACATCAACTTTGCAAAATTAAGATTTTCAATGTTTAAAAACAAATATTAATATTTTTATTAATTTATTTTAGGTATTAAGGGTTCCAATATGGAACACTTTATTTTAGCTATCTTAATGTTAATTTAAATATTATTTTAAAGTTCTAAATATACATATGAATATTTGATATAGAAATAAATATTAAATTGAAAACATTATTTTTAGATTAAATAATATACATAAATAATTTAAGTAGCTCTATGTCATTGCTTATTTTTAAAATGTTATTATACTTTGAGATATATATATATATATATATATATATATATATATATATATATATATATATATATATATATATATATTATATATATATATATATATATATATATATATATATATATTTATATATATATATTTTTATATATATATATATATATATATATATATATATATATATATATATATATATATATATATATATATATATATATATATATATATGAGTAAAAGTATGGTTATGTCTACAATAGTTACATTTATTAAGCGTATCATTTATCTTTTTCGGTATTCAGTCCGTTAAGTAGTTATTGCATGTAGGCGTAAACAATAGTTAATCAGTTAAAATGCATGTTGTTTCACTGATTCGAATGATTTTATTAGCTCATCCATACCGTGTAACAAACCTTCTTCACAATTTCCTGGAACCCATTGCCGTCGATGATCAATTTTAATGTCGTCAGGTAATCGACGGCACTTTGCAAAATCTATTAACCATGCTCCAATTTGTTCATCATCATAGACAATAAATACACTACTGCCGACTACTTCATGATATTTGAAAAATTCTGATTTTTCAATATTCGCACGAAGTTGTTTCAAACATTTTAGCAATTCAGTTGTAACATTACGATTTCCATTGATAAAATGAGATATGATTGATTCGATTTCGGTGTCATCTTTTAATGTTTTTAAATTTGTCACTGGTGAGTAGCCCTTTAGCTTAAGCGCTTCAATTCGAAATCCTTTCGTTTGGGATGAAGATAGTTGTTCACGAAACATCATATATCGCAATTTTGTAACAGCTCTTAGCTCATGTTCTTCCTGGGTTGGTGCGGTTGGATCAACTGCAATCATTTTTTTGTATAAATCAGGTCGTAACGCTTTTTGTGATACTTCGGATTCGAGAAATGTACGTGTACCCATTTTTATATCCATAACATTTGGATCTTTAAAACCATGTAATAAGTCTTGAAGTTCTATATATGTTTCATTGTTTATATTTGATATGCCTAAAAATTTTGGTATGACACGGGATGCATATGTGTCTTTTGAAATACCACGATAAGCAATCACCTCACAATCAGATGAGCTAGAGATACGTTTCCGAACTATTCCATTAGCCGCAGGCTCAATACTTTGTGGGTGTCCGGATAATTGTAACCAACCAGTTGATACGTTATTATGTTGTAAAAGGACTGGTGTAGCTGGTGCACTTAACTCTAAAGCATTCTGAAATGACAAAACCAGAATTTTGTAAAACAGTTTGTAGTTATGCTATAATTATATCTTATCTATATAATATATCACCATAATACATAATCTACAATTTTTATTATCAAACATGTCTTTATTCATCCACATTTCTTCTCATTCAAGATAAAAATAGTGAACTCAAATCTTAAACTTTCTATTTTCGAAAAACATAATTTGTTACACTTAATAAAATACCGATCCATATAAATTCAATACAAAAATAAAAGAATTTAAAGAAATATATCTTAAGACAACAATTATTGTATATAATAGTCACATATGTGATATTTTTTGCAAAGTATGGGAGAATGTTTTAATTTTTTTTAAGTTCGATTGACGTCAAACATAAAATAAAATATAAAAATGTCGTTTCGTTGATAAAAATGTTTATGGAAACGTATTTTAAATAAACAGTGCTGCATTAAGGGTTATATATGTATGTGCTTACAATAGTGCGTACTCTTAAATAATACGAAACATTGTACATTTGTAGCCGTGACTATGTTCGAGTATGTCGCTTTAAATTTTTGGTTTGGTTGAGAAATATTGTTGTTATATTGATTATATTTTAGCCGAATATAATATATTTGTATAAATAATACGAGTATATAAATGTCATTTGATACGCAAACACTCCATAAACGGGACTATATTGATTTAGGGGAAATTCGAAATAATTGTAAATGTTATTCCTATATATTGTGGTTGAATTAAAAATTCAAAAATATCTTGTAATATTTATAAACGTAACTGTGCCATTTGATAATATGGTCATATTATTTTCTATTTCAACTCTGGCGTGTTTCTTATTATATTTTATATTACAAAGCCTTGATTTGTTCAAATGTTTAAATAAAACCTAAATATCTTAAATTTTGTATACATAATATGTATATACACGTTATGAGTATATATGTTTGATTGGTAGTTCATAATCACGTAATCTATATGTAGATGAGCATGTTGACTCTGCTAAATTGGGCAAATTTTAAATTGTTAGCATGCGATTTTAAATATTGTAATAATTTATAACCGACAAATAAATGGTATCGGTGGAACTGCAGAGATAATACACATGGGATTAGAGATTTTAATGTGTTTTGTCCTGTTTTGCGCAATTTTAACATCAGTGTTAATGACTATTGTTTAAAGCAGTATTGCGTTTTCATCAACGATTTATTATTAATTTATGTTATGTACGCATTATATTCTTAACTTTAGTCAGTAAACTTGTTTAAGTAAATTGTTATTTTAATCACAAAAATATGTTGAATAAAATAATCAGTCGTATAAGTAAAACTTTCAACATAAGATTATAATTTTGTTTAGATTTTGAGTCAAAATTTTATCAATTTTAATATTCAATCCTTTATCACAGCTAGGCGAATTGAATCCTATTTAAATGTACTAAAATCTACCACTAAAAGTTTAGGTTTTTCTTGATGAGCTTATTATGTTATGGATTTTGGAAGAAATTAATTTTGTTTTTCAAATCATCTTTACATCTTCTTTTCTGAGTAGTGAAGTCAATTGGGCATGAATATGATAAATAGTTTAATATTATATATCAATCCGCTCAAAAGTCAGTCACCCAATTTTGTAGTGTGATGCGGCAGTTTTATAATAGCTTTATGGGCAATTATAACCTAATTTAATTTTGAAAGAGTTACCAGCACCGCGCTTAATTATAATAAATCAGATTAAAACGTCTATTTACGGATATTCGTGTGATTTACATACATAACATGCTATTGTCGGAACGTAAATTTGTTTAGTGATCGCATGCTATAATCGTTAAATTGTCAAATTATTTATTGTTTTGTCTATATACAAGTGTTCTGATTAATAATAATTCAGAAACAATATGTTATTATAGACCAGAAATATTAAACTGTTTTAAAAATAACCGACCAATAGAAGTTATTCGGAATTGCTCACTGACACCGAATTGCGATATAAGATTATGACTAATTATATATATATATATATATATATATATATATATATATATATATATATATATATATATATATATATATATATATATATAACTATATATGTATATATAGTTATATACATATATATATATATATATATATATATATATATATATATATATATATATATATATATATATATATATATATATATAACATGGAAAAGTAATATTCTGGAATTTTATGATTCATAAAATTCCTCTCCAAAAATTAAATGTTTTTGGATCGCGCGTATTTACTTACGTAACAGATGTTTCACTGTATAGCTACGAATATTTTAACAGATGCAATAGGACGTTTGTATATTGTGAAATGACTCACTGTATATATATATATATATATATATATATATATATATATATATATATATATATATATATATATATATATATATATATATATATATATATATATACAGTATATGATATTTGGATAATGCTTTGACGATATATATTTAATATATGTACCTATATAACATTTCATATGTACTTACAATTGCAAAAAATTTCAGCAATGACATATTAGTTCCAGTTTTATGATTTCGACCGCTAAATAAATTGCTGAACTTTAAATTCTGTAATAGAAAAAAAAAATATATTGAACAAAATTTCATATACCACGATTATGTTAACTATATAGCCTAGTTTAATTATTCAGTGTTTCTTGATATTATTGAACTTTCTTTGACTATAAATAACAAACGATAATTTATGGGTATAATGAGGAAATTATGTTGAGATAACTTGAAACATGTATTTATCGATAATACTTGTTGAACTATATTGTGTGGTATAAACTACTTATATAAAAGCTATGATAGTACCCGTATACTCGTTGAGTTCTATAATAATAAAGGATTAGTTCTCTACAAATTGATTTTTTTTAGGCAATTCAAAATCCTAGATTTTATATGTATAGCAGATATAACATATGTTCAACAGACATATGTAACTCCTAGAACTCTGACGCACGTTGTTTGGGTGTCAAATACAAATATGTATTTAAATTTATTGGCGAACAGGACGGTGCCACCTCGGTTAAATTTCCATCACTGCATTTGATTGTGTCGCATATTAATTACATTGAAAATCAATTATAATAATACTGTGACTGATTTGCATACTAAAAATATAAGTTTTTTATGATGATATGAATTACAATTGATAGTTTTTATTAATTGGCGTTTGTTTATGGAAGCTATATCAAACAACAGAAGTATATTTATTTATATAGGAGATGATTGGTTTTAATTAAGCAAGATTTTATATTAAACATGAGAAAGATATACATATATATTTAAATTGAATTTAATTTATATTCATTAGTTGTAAAGTGTGAGCTACTAATTACAGTTGGGTATTCGGCGGGTGATATTTTAGTACTAGTAAAAACTCGAGTAACGTATAATTTCAAAAATGTGTTTTTACTGTCAAATATTATATTTATTAACAAATGTTTTAAACCTTCATAAGCCAATGAACTTGTATTAGACAATTGATAAAAAATTAACTTTTTTAAAGAGCGTTTTGTGTGTACTACATTTTACATTATCCCTTTATTTTAAATGTAATTAAAATTTTAATTTACAATTTGTTTGCACAATAATGCAAATAGATAAATATGAAACTTTTAAACTTACATTGGCCTTAGAAACTCCATTACCACTACTGCTATTATTTTTTTCAGCGTTAACATTGTTGTTATCGTTCTCATCAAAGACTAACATTTTCATAATAATTTTTTTTAAACCACTGTAACCGGAAGTATTACTATCACTTGTCCTAGAATTTGCACTAGTTTCACTATTATTTCGATAATTATAAATCCATTCTTTATTTGATTTGGTATGCTGTTGCATTGTTATTTGTGTTGTATGATGCATCAAAGTTGAAGTCATAATAAATAAATTTAAGAATATGAATTATTTTGTCAATAAAAATAATAATTAATGATTCTATATAAATTTCTTGTAGATAATGAATTAAATAAGAAATCACTTCAACACTGTTTATACGTTTTTATATACTAGTACATTTTTATATATATATATATATATATTGCACAAAAATTGTGGTTTTAAGTTAAGATAAGTACCACTGATTATCACAACGACTTGTATTGAACTAAATTTTTATATTTTGTGTTATTATCGAGCTATGTCTTAACTTTGAATTAAAATTATGTATGTATAATATATACATTATTGTAAAAGACTTAAATGCGCTGCTTACGTATGTCTGACGTTATTTGCTGTATTATTTAGTTGTATATGTGTAAAATCTAAAAAATGAAATTCCAAAATAAAATTGTATTTTGGGTATAAAACAAAATGGTCAGTACAATGTGAATTAATGTCAGCATTTTATTAAATGATTTTTACTTTTTAACAGTGCCTATTTAATTGTTTTCCATATTTATTTTCATAATTGATTTCTAAATTTATTGTAACATTGCCTATTGTTTAAGCACTGAGCACTTTACAAAAATGATAGTTTTGGTCTAATAAAATGGGAAGAAAATGTTAAGTATAATTTTTAATTTGATGCTATCTGTTCAGTTCAGAATCGGAATACCCAGAGTTGATAATACATTTTGATAATTTCTTTCCTTGTTTTATATTTATCAAAAAAACGAATAAATCTAAAACAAACAACTGGTATGTGATGAATAATTATATAGGTAATCCCTTTCTGATCGCAAAACCATAAATTAAATTGAATTAAAATTGTTTATGCTTTTTTATTATACCCAAGTCATCCTCTTGTATTGTGCTGAATGGTTTTACTATAGTTTTGAGTGGAAAAAATAGTGGAACTCGAGTCTCGACAATGATACAAATGCGTGATACCGCCAGTCATACAAATATGTTTTCTGTTTTGGAAATGTTTTTTATTTATGATCAAAGTTTTAAATGTAAAGTTTCAACATATTTGATTTTAAACTTTTTTTTTACATTTAATCTAAAAATTCGCAAAAGGTTTTTCCATCCAAATCGATAGATTTAGGATTTACTTTAATTTAATTCTATTTGTCCCATTAATATATGTGATCATGCTTCAGAACCCCACAGTAAAATATTTACTGTGGGGATATTTGGATATATTATTGGTTAACTTATATTATTTATTTATTTATTTACTTATAACAATAATTTTGAATTTATTTAAACTCCAATTTGAGCTTTAAGCTCATTCATAATGGAGCTAAATCTCATTCATGGGCAATATAGTTTTTGTAACTTTATCGTGATTCGCCATTTAAAAACCCGTGCTGATGACATCATCCAGATTTACGACTTAAGGGCTGCTAGATTTTTTGTAAATTTAATTATTTTTTCTATAAAGAAAAATACGTCTACTTGACACGAATGTCAAGGCTATTAACATATTATTTTCAAGAAAATAGAAAATAGTTTTTAAAGTTTAGCTATTGAAACTGTTAAAACGAAGGGTAAACAGTATTAAGGGCTTAAGGGCTTCTAAATATTAGATTTATTAAGGGCTCCTAAATGTTACGAGATGGTTTTCGCGGTTTTGTGTATGTAAATGGTAAAATATATTAAAACGCAGCAAATTAATAACGCGCATTTAAGTGCTATAATGAGAACGGAAAAAATATATTTGAATTTCTGTTCAAATATATTTTTTCCGGCCTCCTGACCAGAAAAGTTCCATGTAAATATTTATATATTGGGAATAATTTTTGCATACCAAAATTGGAAGGGAAAATTATTCCTAATTTCACACTAGTTTTTCACCTTAGTATGCCAAAAAAAAATATTTTAAAATATAACTCGTTTTTTTTTGCACCAAAATAAAACAAAACGTAAAAAAAAATCGGTTTTCTCTGCAAGTTGTTACATTGCTTTTACCTACTGTTTCACCAATTCATTGACATTTTTTGTTATTTCGACAAATCTTGTATACATATATTTTTGTCGATTTGTCGAATTCTGTCGGAAACTTTACATTCGATATTTCCCTAAATTAAATATTTATTTTTAGTGAATTTTACTAAACTTATTAGAAGAAATAGTTTACAAACAATCTCCGAAGAGTGTTTTCCGGCCTATCAATATTCTGCAACAAAATAGTTAGTAAACCCTAATAAGTCACATAGTTTGTAGTTAGGCTACATAAGAAAACTTACTCGTGGCATTCAAAAGTTTAAGAAGGCCGTTTTATTCCTGTGAGTTGCTTAACTGATAATGTATTATAAATCAAAGTAGGAGAAAGAAACTTAGGCATTCCGTTTAACGTATCGGTGGCGAAATTGGTTGGTATTTGGGAAGAGGATTAATTAACAACCATTCGATGTACAGCGGTTTTATGGAGTTGCGTCTGGAAAAAAGAAGATAAAGACCGAAAAAATACGATAAGATATCTCGCATTTTCGAAAAAGTAAATGTGAATAATCGTTTAAGATCATGTAGTATTCATATAGAAATATAATATATTATATAGGATAAATGTTAATAAACGTCAATCGTTCCAAATTTGGAGGAAACACCTGAAAGGTAGAGAAATGCCATAGACGTACTAATAATTGTGAAAAAGGGATTTGGAATGAATTTGTCGTTTTTATTTTATATTACAACTGATGATATAACCAATAACTATTTCATGTACAATTGTGTGAATATATTATAATAATAAGCTTGGCCGGAGATACATGTCTGAACCACCCACAAAGATTAGTTTGGCTGGGCATTGTGGAAGCTCTATGCCTCCATATTCACAGTAGTATTTTTTATGCAAAATCATTTTTAGGGTTTGATTTATTACATTTAAGCAATAGTTTTCAATATTACAGTGGTTTAATGCTAAATTACATTCTTTTAATCATAAATCTGCAAATTTCCTGCAAAATTATAAGTTTTGTAATTTAAATATTACAGGCCTTGCTAGCAAATTTATGGCTCTTGTAAATAATTTTATATCCTGGCAAATTACAAATTTGTTTATGTAAACAGGTTCATGATTTTACTTGTAAATTTACGGTGTAAAAAATGGAATATTACATAGCAATGTAATTTTAACAGGTTATGCATTTATACGTGAAAACATTCGGCAAATTTGCCCACTTGAAAATTCACGTATTTTTCAATGAAAGTTTTTTACTGTGCGCAGTTAAACGTAATTGTAGCATAGTTCATTTAAACGAAATTTAAATCAAAAAGTGCATTGGTAATGTTTTTGGAAGTGTATCAATGAGAAAATAGCTAATCGGTTTTAAAATTATTTTAAATTTCGTTGTATTATTAATTGCGATCGATAGTATGGGAATTTTCATCAAGAAACGCGATTAATACCGAATAAATTAAAACACAGTATCAGAAAATAACAAAAATTTAAAATTAGTTATGTTGTTTGACAAATGAATACTTTTTTTTAATGATATTTTTATCGCATTTGTACTCAAACTTACGATGTAATAAATGTACATAATATGTCTTATATGTATTACTTATTCCAAAAAAGTCCTACAAATGGATAGGAAAGGAAAATATAGTGTATGTATATGTTACGGTTAAAGCCCGAAATTGGCGAATGTCCGAATTAACCGGTAAATGTCCGAATTTACCAAAATGTGAACCGAAATTCTTTAATAGATTCTATATAATCCGTTCCTACGTGCGGCACGCAGTGCGACATGTTTGCTTATCCCGGCTCTATACGTCCCTCGTAGTAGAAATCTAAAGCCCCTCGGAGAGTTACCGAAGCCGTTATCCTTTACAATTCTAAGAAATCATTCTAGGGTCTACTACGAAATCATTTTAGGGTCTACAACGAAATCATTTATTAATACAAACAATTAAAGAGTAAATGTGAATATAGTCTAAATTTGCAGATAAACGTAGATTGAACATACACTCACCAAAGGTATAGGTAAATTCGGACATTTACCGGTAAATTCGGACATTCGCCGCATTTCGGGCTTTAACCGTAACATATATAATACGTGCGGGCACACCTATTTTCTATATCTAGCACTTTTTACTATACGATAGTATAATTAGTAATCTATTTTTATTTATAGATTGATAAAACCAAGCAACAGATAAGCTCTCAGCCGTATAGCAAAACAGAAATCGAAATGCGCCAGTTTGTTTTAAATTAAATATATTTTAAATATAAACATTATACTTAGCTGTTGTCGTGCCTACATGCTGATAAGAAAATGTATATACATATGTAGACAGCTGATACATTGTCGTGTGCATCAATCGTACCATCTAATTTATTGTGATATAATATACTCGTATATAGGAGTTTCATAACTAGACAAAGCAAACATAGTACGCATACTGAATTTTTTGTTCTTAGTATTTGTACCATGTTTACTAATTTATAATGAATATCGGTTAAACTAAAAACTTTCGTAGATAAACATTAAGAGGTCAAATATGGTGTTTATGCCAAAAAACAGTTTTTTTTGGGTAAATTCAATTTATGTAGACGTCATTGAGTACGTCAAATGAACGAATATGAATCGAACGAAGGAATAAACATGTGATATTTAACTATTTTGTATGGTGCAATTAATAAAAAGATGAATTACCATAAAAATGTTGATAGTCCATAAGAATCACAAGTTACACGTCGGCAACATAAAATATTATTGATTATATAATATATATATATATATATATATATATATATATATATATATATATATATATATATATATATATATATATATATATATATATATATATATATATATATATATATATATATATATATATATAATACATCTATCTGTATACATATGTATATATATATATATATATATATATATATATATATATATATATATATATATATATATATATATATATAATATATATTTAAATTTTAATTATACGCAGCTTCTTGTTCCTTTTTTATCCTCGACTCGACTAACTCTTTTATTTGTATGCAGCTCCTACTATAGTCACTCGAAATAATATAATTATGTTAGCCTTATTTTGTAGTTGCTAATTTAACAAGTAGAACGCTATTTTAAAAGGGTAATACCCTACACAGCCTTTCCTGACTACCATACGCCTCGAATGGTCCTCCCATTGCTTCATTAAATCAGCAGATGTTGATGTTTGGTTATGCCGGTCGTGATTTTCGACCTTCTCAACTCGTACCTGCCGTTTATTTTTACTTTAACGACTCAATATAGCCCAATATAATAATTTAAGACCTGAGCCAAATGGCGTGCTCCTTCATATACAACTGTTTCTTTTTATTTTTATTATAAGTTCTTTTATTTTCGTCTTGGATCTTCAAGATTTGTTCCTTGACTAATGCCCTTACATCGTGTCGCTGACCTATGAAATTGAATATCTCTTTTCTTCCAATTATTCCAATTATTATTCCAATAATTTCGTTTTCCAATTAAAACTTCAAATGGAGAATATCTAATGCTTCGATGGTAAGTACTATTCAAACATCTTTGTACATTACTATAATATGTTTATACCAGTTCGCGGGCGCATCTATGGTTAGTTTGGTTAAAACATTAATTATCGTCTTGTGAATCTTTTCAACCTGTCCGTTACTTCTAGGAACTCCCGTCGTTAAATGCAGTTCTATATTTTCGTCTTGACAATAATTTGTAAAATCCTTAGAAGTAAAGCAAGATCCTTTATTACTTATTATTCTCTCTGGATTACCAAAATCTTTCTGTTGGAGTTGCAACTTTTCTATGGATTCCTTGTTGTACACGATTTTGTCGGATATATTCAAGTAAACTTAGGAAATGCATCGTAAAGATATATATACGCTGTTTTTCATCGGTCCTAAATAGTCTATATGATATGTTATTAATGGCATATCTCCTTTATCAATCAAATGTAAAAAACCTTCATTCTTATTTGCCTTTCTATTCACCAAATTACATTTTAAACAATTTCTTATGCAACTATAAATCTTTTCGATTCATTTTGGTATTTTAAATTTTTAGTTGATCATCTTCATCATTTTTCTAGTTGCAAAATGACTATTCTCAAGAATCGTACTTATAATTGCATCCTGCATTTTTTCCGGTATAACTAATAAATCAACCACATTAAAATTTCTGTAAAGTATACCTCCTTTTATCAAAAACTGTTTATAATTTGGATTTTGTTTTAACACTTCAGTAATAGTGTTGATATTGCTGTCATCCAGCTGATCTTTCTTTATCGTTGCCACTACCGAATCTTCTATCATCATCACTGCAGGATTACGGCTCAGAGCATCCACATAACCAGTTTTATTTCCACTGCGATGTTCAATCTCATAAGTATTAAGTATTAAGTCTTCAAGTAATAATGCCCAACGACCGACTCTAGTTACTAAGTCCTTCTTAGTTCATCGTCATCTTAAAAGCTTTTCCATCTGTTACTGTTACAAACTTAATCCCTAATAAATAAGCTCGAAATTTTTTAACAGATCGCCAGGGCTTCCAACTCGTACGAATGACATTTTCTTCTGCCGGCGATGTTCTACGGCTCATATAATATACCGGGTGAAATTTATTTGTTCTAGACCAAACACAAATGTCACATTTTTTTTTAACAGTTCGCTTAACGGCCTTGCTTTTATGGAATATTCAGGAATAAACTTTCTCATATAACCCGTTAATCCTAAGAAACTCTGAATCTGTTTACTGGTTTGCGGTTCTGGAAAATGTTCAACAGCTTTCAATTTCAAATTTGACGGCCTTATTTTACCATTCTCAATCATATAACCCAAATACTGATGAAGACCATGAATTGACATTTTCTAATTCGGTCCGACATTTTCGAACTCTTCGGCCCGCTTTAAAATTGGTCTCAACTTCAACTCAGCTTCATGATACGTAACGGCTAAAATTATGATATCATCCATATACAATACAATATCTCCCCTTTCCAGAAACGGTCGAAAAACATACACAACATAACGTATCTCATAAAAATTGCAGGAATTATACACAATCCAAAAGGAACTTTTAAAAATTCACACTGGCCGTTATGCGACACAAACGAGGTATATTTCCTACTATTTTCTTCTACAGATACATGAAAAAATCCGTATTTTAAATCCAATGTACTTAATACCTTAGCCGTAGCCAGTTTGTCTAACTCGTCTTCAATTATTGGCATTGGATACCGGTCTCGTATACAATTTTCTGATTCAATTTTCTATAGTCTACCGACAGCCACAATCTCGAAGCTCCATTCTTATTTTTCACAATAACAATTGGACTTGCATAATCGGATTTGCGCATCACCCCATCACTAAACCATTCTTTAATTTGAGTTGAAACTATTTCCTTTTCCAATCTTCTAGGATGTTGGTATATAGGAGTATCGTCTTTTAATATAATTTTTCCTTTAATATCTGTATCATCAATTTTTTTTTAAATTATAGTTTCGTTTGATCTCCTCGACAACTTCGGCATATTTTGGATACACTTGAAAGGCATCTGTTTCATTTATCTCAATCTTCATTAGCCATTTCGATTATTGATCATTGTTAATGTCTTCGATTTGTTTTTGGATGATTCCGTTTTTATTTATTGAAATTGTTACTCCGTTTTGATTATGATGAACATCTGCACCTTTTAGTATTAAGTCATTTCCAATAATCATCTTCAAACTCATATTCCTCTTAGTAAAAACATAACATTCAAATTTGAATTGATTATTGTCAATTTTTACTTCAGCTTCGAACTTCCCAATCGCTCTTACTTCTGATGATCCAAACCCCAGCACATCTTCTTTCAGTATTGGCGATCCTAGTTTTTTATATAAATCTTCTCGCACTATTGTTTTATTCAAAATCATAACGTCTTTATATATATATTGGTCTTTCTAATAACCATCGTATGCGATTTCTCATTTTTTATGTTTAGAGTGGTAGGTATCTGGACAGTTTGGCGCTAAATGTCCTAAACCTTTACATTTGAAGCAGGTCGGTCTATAACTTTTACTTGGACAACTTTTTGATTCGTGACACTCATTACCAAAATTAAAACATCTTCGGCTGTTATTGCAACCAAGCTTTGTAATAAATGTTTTTTTTCAAACTGTTTGGTTTTACTGCTACTTTTCAAATGTGGTAAAGCTTTGGTAGCTTTTGCTTTAACGTTTTCATAGATTTTCAACTTCACCTTCAATTCGTGTAACGTCATACAACCATATAAAATGACTTTGTTGAATTCTAGATCTCTTATTCCATCAATTATATATTGGATTAGCGACTCGTCTACAGCTCCCATTTAGGCAATTTCACACATTTTGAAAACATATTGCTCACAATCTTCGTCATTGAATTGGGTACTTAGCTGATGATAAACTTGTGCACCCGTATACTTAATCTTGAAATGTTTAATTAACATGCCTGTAACTCGGCCCATGTTTTAATAACATCACTGCCATCTAATAATAACTTATTATTATTAATTTCTGCCTCTCATCCCATCCATCTAATTGCTCGTTTTCTTCGAACTCATTAATCCAAACATGTACACTAATGACTTACGCTCCATATGTAATGCTTCAATGAGTCTTCCATATCATTAAAGGAAATTATTCTTTTCCCCTGCTGCTTTTCCAAAACTTCTACTTGTAGTTTTAACTTCTCTTGCTCATCGATCCATATGTATCTTCGGGATCTTCAGCTTGTTCGTATATTGCAGCTAGTAATCGACCCCTTAGCACATCAGGTTTACTCTCCGCCGATAAACCTTTCGCAAGTAGCTCGGCTTTTACTATTTTAACGTTCATCTCGGCTTTTATATTCACGTTGTTACTTAAACTTAACGTTAACAATTACCGAAATTTGGGTATTTTAATAATAATATAATTATTATCCGTCACAAAACCACACCAAAATGTCTCAAATTTAAATGCGTTCAATGCAAATATCAATATTCTTCGTTCGTGAATATCCAAACAAAATTGTAACAAAACTTTTTTTATTACACGTCTTAATTTTCGTTAGCTATTTTTTTTTTTTTTTTTTTTTTTTTTTTTTTTTTTTTTTTTCGGTTTTTACAGGCCATTATTGGCCCGTACCGTGTCAACAATCTGACTCCAACGGTTTCGATCACGAGCCAGATCTTCATACTGTTGCAAGCAGTTGGAAGATGCCAGATCGCTTTCTACGCCGTGGAGCCATCGTCGGCGACAGCGACCTCTTCGTCTACCGAAAGGCGGTTCTCCCTTTAAAGATCGCTGTATCATTCGTTTCGGATCAGCACGCAGAACGTGACCGAGCCAGCGTATTCGCTGTCCTTTGATTTCATGCACGATATCAGGAATTTGCATTAAATTCCTGATCTCGTGATTGAAAAGAACTCGGTAAGTGCCATCGACGTCGCGTTTTGGACCATATATCACACGCATGATTCTTCTCTCGAATGTTAGAAGCCATCTTTCGTACTCATCCGTCAAGGTCCAACTCTCACATCCATACATGACAACGGGTCTGATCAACACTCTGTACAGTTTCAGCTTATCCGTATTTGCAAGATATTTTGATTTCATAAGTGGACGTAGAGGATACAAAGCCCGATTGCCAGCGGCAAGGCGAACCTTGATATCCTCGCCCACACTATTATCGTGAGTGATGAGAGATCCAAGATACTTGAATCTCATCACTCCTTCAAACGTCTGGTTTCCACTACTGAAATCAATTGCGTCTTGGTCTCTAAAACCCGAGATTAGATATTTGGTTTTTGACTCGTTGATTTTGAGACCAACGGAAGCTGAACACTGTTCCAGTGGATCAAGTATCTCTTTCACTCCGTTGCCATTTAATCCAATCACACAGATATCATCTGCATAAGCAAGAAGTTGATTGGATTGTCGGAATAAGATATTGTCCTGAGGTGTTTCACTTTTACGAAGGATGTATTCCAACATGAGATTAAAAAGTATCGGGGACAGCGCATCTCCTTGTCGAACACCGGAATTGATTGCAAAAGTTCTCGATAGCCTGTTCTCAACTTTAACACAGCATTGTGACTGCGTTACTGTCATTTTACACAGATGTACATATTTTTTTGGTATTCCTAAATATTCAAGCGCATACCATAGCCTCTCTCGATTGATCGAGTCATAGGCTTGCTTGAAATCTAGGAATACCTGGTGTACATCGCGAGATGTTTCGTAGTACTTGGAAAGAATCAACCGTAGCGAAAAAACTTGATCAGTGACTGACCGATTTGGACGGAATCCTCCTTGGTAGTCACCGACAATTTCCTCCGCTAGAGGAGTAATTCTTCCCAAGATAATGTATGA
>OZ010736.1:85620537-85640537 GCA_963932295.1 Tipula lateralis | reverse complement strand
TCCATATCAATAATACTTTACACAACTACACAGATATGGATACAAACTTAAAAATTCTCTACAAGATGAATAAAAACGACCAAATAAACAGGCTAGAAGAATTTGAAATATATAAAAACCGCAAAAATAAATTTCTACTTAACAACAAAATTAATACTATGACGAACAAACTTTACGAACTAGTTTTGAAAAATACGTCACAAAATATTATACCTTGAAATAAAAACACTCTACCCTGGAAAAAGTATAAAAAGGCATGGAAATAAAATTTAATTTTTAGTTCATGATAAATACTGAAGATGGCAACTTGATTGCCGAAATATATTTATAATATAAAAAATAAAATTCCACTATAAGGAATATTTTTGAACTAAAATATCAAATTTTTATTTGATTGTAAAATAAAGCTGTTCTTCATGCTAGGAAGACAGGTATGTGTATTTGTAGACAGAAAAAGCAAGTCTGTGTGGTAAAGGTATAACGAATACAACGACTCAGCACGGAGCGTAATCCACGGGATTTCTTTAAATGATTGGCATATTGCTTAAGACCTCGTTAAAAGTGCCATTCGGGACTATGAATTATGATGGAAAACTTATGATAAATGGCGTGAATATTTTTCTAATTGTGAAATTAAATACCTTCAAATGCAAACCGTATAAAGGTTCATCTTATGTGGAGTTTACATGGAGATATTAAAGAAAAATCATTCAATTAAGTCAATGCATTATTTCAGAGCTTTTAAAATTCGTATAACTTTGTAGTACTGTACTTTCAATTTTATTCGATTGTGTGGTGAAATGAAGAAATGAATTAAAAATGGAAGGTGACCGAACTATTGATGACTTAATAGAAGATTCCGTCCAAATAAGTCAGTTACTGATCTTTTTTTTTCACTTTACTTACTATATGATTTTTTCACAATAGTATGAAATATTTCATGTTGTACACCAGGTTTAGAAAACCTATGACTCTGTTAATCAAGAGACATTAATACAGTCACAATGTTGTGTCAATTAGTTCGGAGCGAAAGGGATTTTAAAGGAACTAAATCTTCCGAAAAGTATTCAGGTTTTAATTAATCAAAACCAAAGAAAGAGAAGCAATTGATTTGAGTAGTGATAACCACATGTTTGAAGGAATCATAAGATTCAATTATCTTGAATCTGTCATTACTCATGATAATAGTGTGCGAGAGGATATCAGACCCATTATGTATGGATATGAGATTTGGATCTTGACTAATGAGTACTAGAGATTGTTTCTAACATGTGAGAGAAGCATCATTCATTTTAAAAATTTGGGCAAATCTTACTATATACCATCGCTCCTATTAAACTTATTTATACAATTTTAGGTATTGATTCAATATTTTGCTAAAGTATTATGATTCTTTGCATGACTTTCATTATCAAATAAATACAAAGTTTATATCAGATTATATCAAAAATATTAGCATGGATATTTTGAAATGGTTTTAATCATTTGATATTAATTTAATACAATAATCATATTAAAATATTATAATATAAATAAAAATTATCAAAATAAAAATCAAGAGAGATTTTATACCATGTAGATATAAATATCATAAACTAAATTATTGTTTTTATACATAATGGTATTAATATTTTATAATAATAATTGTAAGAATATTTATACCTTAAATGTTATAAATTATTAAAAACATAAAATGAAAAGGACATAAAAGAGATTTATTTTAATACCTAATTGGTACTAAAATAATTTTAATTTGTTCTAGATCACAAAAACTCTATTTAGTAGACAGTTAATGTTAATTAAGATAGCTTTCGAATTACAATTAACAAAGTTCTATTTTGCTTTAATATAAAAATAATATTTTTTTGTTGATGTGCAAATCATCGCCTGATGAAATTCATTTAGCGCAGGAAAAATTTAAAAAAAAGTCATAAATTATCAGAGACACAGCATTTTGAAAATTTTTACAATATACGGAGATTGCCGAATGCCGATATCTTTTTGTGTGTCCGGAGTTGGTGAGTAAAATGTACGTTACAAATTTTTACATTTAAGTTTTTATGAGTAACATTTTGGATAGATTACTTATGACTGCACCGGTTTGATGCAACACGAAGTGTAGAAATTGTGTGGGAGGAGTACTGAAGTTGATAGAAACATAGATAATTGTACAATGACATAAATTAAAAATACTATTACTAATTTTTTAGACTGGGACATGCAAACCTTATCTTTCGTCAATTTCGATTATTGCCACTATGGACCAGTAAAATTTAATAGAAAGACAGATGAACAGCCAGTTGAAATCTATGTGTTTTTAATGAGAATATATGTACTTCCGAGTTAATGAAATCAAGAAAAACTGATAAAATTGTATGCAAATTGTTGTATTTTAATTTTTTTTTGAATTTAAATACTTATTTTAAATTAATATATATTTTGGAATTTTGATAAAAACTTCTATGGACTTGATGTAATTTTTTTTATAGGTTTTTATTAATGAAATAAATATTAAATCTAAATGAATCTTCTGTATTTTTTATTCTTAATATAAATTTAGTTTTTGTAGCAATAACTTCAAGATCAACTTTAGATAAAATGTCCAGCTTAAATTTATATAATATCAATAAATTTAATTGTAAATAAGTATTAATTTAATACAATTTATGTATTGTAAATTCAAATAATTGTTTACAAAAAATCGTATACAATTTATACCTATTACATATTAAAGTATTTAAGACAAAATCATATTTAATTCTATATTTTATTAGTATCAACTCTTTTAATACATCTTGTTATTAAAATTATATCATAATATTATAAAAATATTTTATACCGTTTTGGTATTCATTTAATAATTTTATGTTTTGAATTTTTTTATATTAAAATATTATTTAATAAACAAGTATCAGTATCAAATTTAATACAAAGTGAATGAATTAGTTTAATAACAACTTTTGCGTGGATAAAATACTTATATTTTATCAATTTTAAATCCTTTTTTTCAACTATGCACGATTATACAGGGTGAGTTTCCTAATAAATGCAGGGCTTTTATCTCGAGAACGGTGCTAGATAGGAGAAAATTACTTAAATGACCTTGAAACTCATTAGTTTCGGAGATATAGGCTAAAGTTAGGTTTTTTTAAATTAGAACCTATACTTTTTTGAGTGTTTGTTTTTATTAAGCAATTAAAAGTAAACTCATTTTGCTCACACATAATTTTTGTAAAGTGTATGATTTCAGAGATATGAGTAAAAATTGATATTCACTAAAGCAATCGAATTTTCCCTAAGTTCTACAAATTAAAATAGAAAATATCTATAATATATATAATAGTAAAACATTAGGCGATGGCGACGATAGCCCACGGCCGAGACCGATCTGCCATCATCTGGCTGTTTATAACAATAGAGCTTGATCTGTCAAATCTGTATGGTACACATAAATGTTTTATAACCACACGAATACATTGCATGCTCATATTAAATTCAATGACCTGATATATCATTTCAATTTTTTATATACGAGTAGTATAAAGAAACATTTTTTGTTTTTTTCCTTTCGATCGAAGTAAAAACTTGAAGAACTCCAATTCACAATAAAAAAAGAAAACTATTGACGTCAATTGAATTGAAAAAAATAAAATTTCTTTTATGTGTTGTATCCCATATTATATACGAATATTATAATGCATTTAAATGTTTTTCAAAATCTTTATCAAAAACCTTGCCCGAACGGTGTAATATAAATGGAATGGCAATGACGTGTGTTGTCAACTCTATAATATATTTGTTTCAGTTTTTATGATGGTAAGAGTATACTTTTTGGAAATTTAGTCTTTCTGTTGCTATATAATTGTATGGCCCAAAATCTCCAAATAAAATTTTTTATACAAATATATATTTCTTTTATTGATTTGATATCATAATAATTATAAATTTTAGCTTCTACTCTGAAAAAAATTCTACATTTTTGCAATGAAAATCGGCATAAATGTAATGAAATATACATCAAACTGCGACGATGTAAAAGTACATTAATAATACAATTCTAGTTCATCAATATATTGTACCAAAAAACAAAAAATATAAATTTATTTAACATAACATTTATAATTCAGGTTGTTGTATTTATGTTGTGGTTCACGTATGATAAAAAACTTATTTTAGTAATAATGCAACATAAAATATTTTTGAAGAATAATTTCATACTGTTTACGTAACACATTCTTAATTTAATGAAAAAATTGAAATATTGAAGAACCAGTTTCATTATTTTAATGCAAATAATCATAATATTTATGAATGAATTTTCATATTAGTTTTAGTACTTATGAAATTATTCATAAATTAAATAATGTTAATCATAAATAGTCTAATTATTATCATAATTATTACTGAAATGTTCATGTAGCTTAGGACTTAAGGTTCATCAATAATAAATTAATTACGTAGTATTTATGTAAAGAATCATTAGGACAAAATTTATATTTGTATATATATATATATATATATATATATATATATATATATATATATATATATATATATATATATATATATATATATATATATATATATATATATATACTACTGGGCAAAATTAACGCATATTTTTTTTTTGTAATAAAAAAAATCCCGCTGAACAATTTCAGTGGAACTGAAATGATCCCAAATTTATAATTTTCTCAAAAGAAGCACAAATGTGGCGTTTTGGAATTATAGCGGCTATTTTTCATTGCAAAATATTAAAATGTGTCGAACTATTTTTTTCTTAAATTTTTAAAAGCGTTTTATAAACAATTTAAAGCTAGCTTTATTACAATTTAATTTGATTAATTTAATAATGAGTATTTCCCCTCCGTGCCCTTATTACAGCTTCCATCCTTCTGGGCATACTAAGTAGAATGCTTTGTATCATTTCTTGCGGAATGAGATTCCACTCTTCTTGCGCTGCAACTCTTAGCTCTGCATGTCGAATCTGGTGCAGAATTTCTAGCTCTAATACGTCGTTTTAGAATGTCCCACACGCGTTCAATCGAATTAAGATCAGGACTCATTGGTGGCCACTTGAGTGCACGAATGCCAATATCTTGGAGATATTGTCGTACCGTTGCAGTAACATGGACGGGAGCGTTATCATGCATTAACATAAAACTGTCATAACCTATAAAGCCCACATATGGCAAAACGTGATCGCCAAAAATGTTTCGAGCATACCAGTCTGCATTCATCCTCAAACCAATCTCCACCAGCTCCGTACGGCCCTCCCAACTGACTCCAACTCTTCTGTATGCAAGATTACGTCCATCTGGTTTTCATAATTGGATTCTGGTCTCATCTGAAAAGAGAACAGTGGCCCATTGATCAGTTCCTCAATTTGCATGAGTATGAGCAAATTCTAAACGGCTGGATTTGTGGCGGGGAAGAAGCCGTGGAACTTTTACGGGCCGTTTTGGAGTTAGGTTCACTTCTTTTAATCTTCGTCTAACTGTTCTGACTGAAACTAAACTCTTTTAAAAAACTGGAAACCCCAATTTTCATCTCCGATCTGCAATTTTTATAATCATTATTTAATGTAGTTTCGTCTACAAATAATTAGATACAAAATTATCATTATAATAGCAAAACTATAAATAAAATGATTTATCTTGAACCATAAGACGAGTATATAATAAAAAAATTAAGTCGAAATTTTTCTAAAATTACAATTTTTATTATTTTAGTTGCTAAGCTATTGTTGAAAAAATTTAAAATGATATAAATTATGTAATAGTTGTATTTAAAAGATATTCATACCGGATAACATGCCGGATGTAGCTTAATGGTTAAGAGAGTTTCTCATCACGCCGCGGTCTCGAGTTCGATTCCCGCCGTTGACCAAAAAGTAACTTGCAACCGGATGACAAACGCGTTTGTGTGTAAAAACATTCGTTGGGCCGACCACCTACTACAATGTGCACCAATCGTTAAAATGGTTCATAAGGTCTCAGTTGAGACGCGGTAAGGACCGTTTACGGCCTCTAAAGCCATAGATTATTATAAGATAACATGCAGATAAAAAAATATATCCTCACCCTTGATAACCATTTTATATACTCACCATATATAACATTTTATATTCAAGTCTTTTCTTAAACTTTTTTGTAGGAATGCATCTCACTTTCAATTGGTTGAATTCTGCTACAACTAATTCTGTCATAAATTAATAAACTTAAATTACCGATATTTGATATCGAACCTTAGACTTTAATGTATGGTTCAGCATCTAGATCTAAAGGCAAACTATAAAAGGCAAACTTTGAATAACAAATGTATTTGCAGTACATACTCTTGAAATGTTTCAATTAATAGATACAAACATACTATTATGTTATACATACATTTAAACAAAACATGTGTTTATAAACTAGAGATTTAACACATAAAACACTTATTATATATTTACCTGAATTATATAGGTCCAAAAATTCTTTATTTTCATAATAAAATAAAACACACTAAATTTATAATAACTGTAACGAATTGCACGGCATGGTTGGATAAACAAGATGACCTTGTTCACGAGGTAAAGCGTTTCGTTACCGAATTTTAGAATTCAACTATTCAGAGCTTTGGCGTGGTCATATTTTAGCCGGCTGAAGCTCAGGGATTGGGGTGGGCTTTGCCAAAGTTGAATAGAAGTTTGCTAGACCACAAGAAAAGGAACTAACTAGGAAGAAAAAAAACGGAAAAACAAGGCCGGATTAACTTACCATCACAGCAGATTTCGATTACTCACCCAATTCGTATTTGCCTAAGCTATTAGCCTCTCATACTGAAATTCACAATATGCGAAACACAAAATATGGTGAAGCAAAGCAATAAAATAAAAGAAACCGAAATCTTAAGAGTCAAATATAACTATATTTATTAAACTAAATTAACCGATATAAAAAAAAATCCATGTGAATATTGAAGAATAATTCAATCTTACTTAGCCTAATTGACGTCACCTATTCAAATACCAAAACAAAATTCAACAATAAGAATAAAAACTAGCTAGGAGATAATTAGCCTAGAATTTATATAATTGAAACAACAAAGAAACTTAATACTATATAGTTAATAAAAAAAAATTATAATATAAAAACTTGCGTGACGTAGTATATTGTGATCGTTTCTCGCAGGGCGATCACTAAGCGCTATTTTTATTTGAAGATATATCATCACATTTCATCACCTTAACAGTCAATAGATTTTTTTTATTTTTTTTTATTTTACCATACGTGTGGTCACCTTATATTATGCACATTACTATAGCAAAGAAAAAAATATAAATTTCAAATTTGTCTATTCACTGCTATACATACACAATTTTTGTTTCTACTTTGTATTACTTTTTCTGTTTTTAGGTGACCACATACACTTATTTCAAGAGTTTTTTTTTCGTTTTATACCCTTGAGTTTTTTTTTCTTCGGATTATAACCTCTTGTTACACACACGTTTTTCACAGTTTTTGTATTTGTTTATTATTTTTTGATTTGTTAATGATAGTTTAGATGTATAAGAAGTTAGCCCGAAAAAACCTTTCATCCCGAAAAGTCTTTTTTTTCTAAGATATGTGTCTTTGCTAAAATATATATACATTTTCAATTCATCCCGAAATTTTTTGGATTTCTAAGGGGAGGAAAAAAAATATCCCGAAGAAAATGTTAAACCGTCTCTATGAGGTGTCCTTACAGTAACAGTACCACGTTTTATCATTTACCTTATAGAAAACTCATTATAAAAAATATACAAAAATTTATGTCATATCATATCAAATAAATTTTAAAGAAGTCAAAACAGTTTTTCTCAATCGACATTTATGAAACATCAGCAAATTATTCACTATGAATCTAAGCTCTGAAACTTATGAAGAAATCACGGCGATCTATGATAAAAAATGACCATCCCGTAAAAGAATTTCCTCATATATTCGAATGTAAAAATCATTATTTTATGAATTTTACTGAAGGGATCTGGGAGATGTCTCCCTCAAACGGCATATGGTTATGACTCACTTCATCGTTTAAGAACTTAAATCCAAAAGCTCATGAAGAAATCACGGCGATCTATGATAAAAAATGACCATCCCGTAAAACAATTTTCTCATATATTCTAATGTAAAAATCATTATTTTATGAATTTTACTGGAGGGATCTCAGAGATGTCTCTCTCAAACGGCATATGGTTATGACTCACTTCATCGTTTAAGAACTTAAATCCAAAAGCTCATGAAGAAATCACGGCGATCTATGATAAAAAATGACCATCCCGTAAAACAATTTTCTCATATATTCAAATGTAAAAATCATTATTTTATGAATTTTACTTGGGTAATTATTAATTCTGAAAAATCAACTGTTGTACTTCGGATCGTCTTCGGTTATAGCCTAATGGTTAAGAGTGTTTCCTATCACGCCGCGGTCAATTTAAATGCTTCGGATGACATGAAAGCGATTGTGTGAAAAGCATTCGTGGGGATGACCACTTACAATGTGCACCAATATGCATACATGATTCGTAAGGTCTCACGGAAGGGCTGTTTACGGCCTTTAACCTAAAGATAGTATTTTAGATACTTGATTATCATTTAATTATGATTTTGTTTTGATGAATATTATTTTTGATTATATTTATGTCTGGCGAACGTAAATTATCATATGAGGCTCAATTGAATGCATTTGTGGATTACGAATTGTAGCTACGTATGAAGTAAGGTCATCATATTTGTGCCACTTTTGATTAACAGTAATGTAGCTGATATAGTGCCCAGGAACATAACTAACAATAGAGACCAATTTGTATTCTTTTTCATTCAATTGTAAAGAATCTTGAATATCCGCAAGATTAGTTTTTTTTTGGTTGAGATATGCGCTTTCGGTGTAAATAGTTATTATATCATGATAAGTTAATATGTATTGTGTTGGTCATTGTATTTGCACAAGTCGTGCATTTAAAATTTAAATAACTATCATCCAAACAATCATTTAAATGTGTAAAACCAAACTCTATTAGCTTAAGCATATCAACTAAAAGATACTTTCGAGTTTCAATGCACACTGTCAAGCATTCCGTGCATTCTAATTTCACAGTAAGGCTTAAGAAACTTTCGAGTAGTTTATTTGCAATATCTAATATGTTACAGGTACAATCTTTCTGTTCACCAAATATATCAATCAAGATTTTTTTTTGTATTTTATATACCATTTGTAATTCATTTTCTAGAATATAATGAAGTAGTTGTTCTGGCCGTTTTTCGGTTTTAATATTAAGCTGCCCTATTCTACTTAAAGCTGCAGCTAAAGATTGAGCTAATGCATCAAAAGCGCATGTATTAATAAAATAATTGCAACTGTTCGTAGCATTTAAGAGAACTGGTAGACTATTTGCCTTAAAAGTAATTCTTTTACGTAATAGAGATTTAGTTTTACGTACTGGCGTAATCGTTTCATTCTCATGTTCCTTTGATCCTTGGCTCAGAATTTCCATGCTTGTAACAGCTCGATCCAATTCTGACATCTGGTTTAACTCTGATAGTTTAGCTAAATTAAAGCTTGAGTTTTGTTTCGGGGTTGTCTGATTTAAATTAACTCCTTTTCTCTTCCAAGTAGATGCACTGTTGTGTAAATCGAGAATCGAGGATTCAGACGATTGTGTGTTGCTTAAGCTTAATTTTGCTTTAATTGATTTTTTTGGGATATTACAGGATACTTGTTTATAGATAGATTTGTTCCTCAAATTAATTTCCTTCAGAAATCTGCCAGCTTTCACTGGTATTTTTCCTAAACTGTAAGAAGTTTTAATTCGACGTTTTATTGTGGCAAAATAATTCTCTACGTGACTATTACTGTGGCGATTACCTTGATTTATTAACCCCGTCCATAAAGGGGCAATTGTCATATACTTTTTTAATGCTAACCTTAAAAATTTTGGTTGATATAAACTATTTGCACCAGCCACACTATCACATGATAATTCTTGTTCAGAAAAATTTTCTTCACTAATTTTTAAGAAATCTTTATAGAAAGGGCTTTGTAAATACATGGGAAATGAGTTATTTTTTGTCCGATCTAAATTAGTATCTCCGCCATCGTTCGTCCATAAATTAATATTATCATCTGCTCCTAGAATTACAGTTGAAATATTTTCCATTGCTTTACGCACAGAAGTTGTAATATATTTATTTGTTAGCATAATAGTTATATATTTCCAAATTTCTTTTAATTTATTGTAATCTTGCACCATAAACATAGCAGCGAAGATTTCCTTTACTAGTTTTTGTTGAGTCTTAGGAAAATGGTTATTAACATCATTTGCCAGGGTATGTGACAAATGCGAACAGCATAAATAAACTAATACCAGTTCCTCTCGTTTTTTAATTGTATGGTTCGTGAGTGATATGAAGATAACCAACGATATCCATTTTATTGAATGCAAATAATAAAGAATTCATTTCTGCGAATGAAAAATCAATTACGACTGAATTAAATATGGGCCATTTTTTAAAATTCTGTTCAGTATATAACCTATACGAACTCAACCATCCTCCAATGGAGTCAATTGTATGGCTCGAACTTACCATATCTGTTATTGGAAATGGAGAAGTTGTGTCAAATTCATTAGTCTTAACTGCTATGACTAGGGCATAGTATAAAATAATTTTACACGGTTTGTAAGGAGCTCTAACTATACCACCAGTTGCATCTAGATAAGCAGTAAGCTGGCCTTTGTTTTGCACACGCATCATTCTTAAAATGTCGTTTTGCATCTGGCTAAATGTAATTATACATAACGGATGGTAATATAATTTTTGGATAAATGCATTTTCGGCGTTAGTTTTATTTATTTCTAATGCAATATCCCAAAAATCATTTGCATGTTTGTCGCCATCTTTTAACGCCTCAGATCTTATTTTTCGGAGAACGGTATACGACTTTGCATCTATAATAGTATTCGTATTTTTAACAAACGCCGCATCTTCATTTTCAATTAACTCCTCTGCGAATTGCTCTACAGACTTACTTAGTAACTTTTTTTTAAGTAGCATTCTTTTAGTGGATGAGACGCGCTGAAATTTTTGAAAAGGATGAAATATGGCTTTTCCTGAACTGATAACGTTAAAACTGCCGATTGACAAATTATTGTTTACTAGTTTAAAAGTACGACAGGTATTTTGTTTGTTGGTATGACCACAATAGACTCGAATAACTAAATGATTTTTTGAAACGTCGTAGCCTTTTATATTGATGAGACACCCTGTAATTTTGGTTAATTTTTCAGAAATAATTACACTGTAATTATGCAATTTTCTGTCTTTAATAGAAAATATTTTCTTCCAAATACTAGTTGGCAAATGAATTTTAAAATTTTTTCTGTTTTGTTGCATTGAATTTTGCAAGAATGTTTTATGGGAATCCAAATTATTATCATTTAACTGTCCGAGCTCTTTCACCTCATTTTGATGTAACTCGCTGTTTAAATTAAACATATCTCCTAAGTCGACTATATTTCCAATACTATCATTGGTAGTTTGAATGCTTGATTCTTCCGTTCCAAACGAAATTTTTTCTCTTACATTTTTATTTACTAAACTGATTTCATTTAAAATTTCTAAACGAAGATCAGTAGTTTTATTGATCGGTAGGTTTTCTAAATTTTCAATTTCCAATTCAGGGTTTGAAATGTAATTAAAATCTGGTTTTTCAGAGTAACATAAATTATTAGAAACAATTTCAACTGCGTCAGTATCGCAAAGTGGTTCTTCAAAAAATGGTAAATCGTTTGTGAGACCAATATTTTTTTTAATCGTTTGACGCCAAATATTATAGATTTTAACACGATTTACAACAGAATTTTGTATTTTAAGAGAAGTGCAAATACTTAACATATCGGCAGAATTTTTTTTAGTTATTTTGAGGTTCGATGTTAAATTTAAGTTAAAAAAATTTTTTAATGCTTCACTATTTACAACACTGTTTTTTAATCTATTATATAATTGTATTTTGAACAATTATTTTTACGTTTTGTCATTTTAAAATGAAAACACTGCAAATGTGGTTTAAAATAAACGAAACTATTAAAAAAAAATAATTATCGCCTAAATAAATTAAGAAAGAATTAGTATAGGAACTGCAAACAAACCAGAAGAAAAGTTAGAAAAGAAACTAATTTCTAAATAAAACTGTAGGACAATACTTTCAACACGACAAAACCAAATAAATTTAAAAAACACGAGCTATAACCAATTTTAAGGACATACGATAATTTACGAAAAACACACTAAGAGTACGATGCAATCACCACAAAGTCTAAAAAGATATTAAACATAACACAGAGAAAAAATTTCCTTTTATACTATTTACAAAAAAAAAATTATTCATTTGATTTTTTTTAAACTATTGAAAATGTAAACTGTTTAAAAAATGCCCAAAATTCGCCGTGATTTCTTCATGAGCTTTTGGATTTAAGTTCTTAAACGATGAAGTGAGTCATAACCATATGCCGTTTGAGGGAGACATCTCTCAGATCCCTTCAGTAAAATTCATAAAATAATGATTTTTACATTCGAATATATGAGAAAATTGTTTTACGGGATGGTCATTTTTTATCATAGATCACCGTGATTTCTAAATGAACTTTTGGAATTAAGTTCTTGAACAATGAAGTGAGTCATAACCATATGCCGTTTGAGGGAGACATCTCTCAGATCCCTTCAGTAAAATTCATAAAATAATGATTTTTACATTCGAATATATGAGAAAATTGTTTTACGGGATGGTCATTTTTTATCATAGATCACCGTGATTTCTAAATGAACTTTTGGAATTAAGTTCTTGAACAATGAAGTGAGTCATAACCATATGCCGTTTGAGGGAGACATCTCTCAGATCCCTTCAGTAAAATTCATAAAATAATGATTTTTACATTCGAATATATGAGAAAATTGTTTTATGGGATGGTCATTTTTTATCATATAGATCGCCGTGATTTCTAAATGAGCTTTTGGAATTAAATTCTTCAACGATGAAGTGAGTCATAGCCATATGCCGTTTGAGGAAGACATCTCTCAGATCCCTTTAGTAAAATTCATAAAATAATGATTTTTACATTCGAATATATGAGAAAATTGTTTTACGGGATGGTCATTTTTTATCATAGATCACCGTGATTTCTAAATGAACTTTTGGAATTAAGTTCTTGAACAATGAAGTGAGTCATAACCATATGCCGTTTGAGGGAGACATCTCTCAGATCCCTTCAGTAAAATTCATAAAATAATGATTTTTACATTCGAATATATGAGAAAATTGTTTTACGGGATGGTCATTTTTTATCATAGATCACCGTGATTTCTAAATGAGCTTTTGGAATTAAGTTCTTGAACAATGAAGTGAGTCATAACCATATGCCGTTTGAGGGAGACATCTCTCAGATCCCTTCAGTAAAATTCATAAAATAATGATTTTTACATTCGAATATATGAGAAAATTGTTTTATGGGATGGTCATTTTTTATCATATAGATCGCCGTGATTTCTAAATGAGCTTTTGGAATTAAATTCTTCAACGATGAAGTGAGTCATAGCCATATGCCGTTTGAGGGAGACATCTCTCAGATCTCTTCAGTAAAATTCATAAAATAATGATTTTTACATTGGAATATATGAGAAAATTGTTTTACGGGATGGTCATTTTTTATCATAGATCGCCGTGATTTCTTCATGAGCTTTTGGAATTAAGTTCTTAAACGATGAAGTGAGTCATAACCATATGCCGTTTGAGGGAGACATCTCTCAGATCCCTCCAGTAAAATTCATAAAATAATGATTTTTACATTGTAATATATGAGGAAATTCTTTTACGGGATGGTCATTTTTTATCATAGATCGCCGTGATTTCTAAATGAGCTTTTGGAATTAAGTTCTTAAACGATGAAGTGAGTCATAACCATATGCCGTTTGAGGGAGACATCTCTCAGATCTCTTCAGTAAAATTCATAAAATAATGATTTTTACATTGTAATATATGAGAAAATTGTTTTACGGGATGATCATTTTTTATCATAGATCGCCGTGATTTCTAAATGAGCTTTTGGAATTAAGTTCTTAAACAATGAAGTGAGTCATAGCCATATGCCGTTTGAGGGAGACATCTTTCAGATCCCTTCAGTAAAATTCATAAAATAATGATTTTTACATTGGAATATATGAGGAAATTGTTTTACGGGATGGTCATTTTTTATCATAGATCGCCGTGATTTCTTCATAAGCTTCAGAGCTTAGATTCAAAGTGAATAATTTGCTAATGTTACATATATTTTGATTGAGAAAAACTGTTTTGACGTCTTTAAAATTTATTTGAAATGATATGACATAAATTTTTGTATATTTTTTATAATGAGTTTTCTATAAGGTAAATGATAAAATTTGGTACTGTAACTGTAAGGACACCTCATAGAGACGGTTTAACATTTTCTTCGGGATAATTTTTTTCCTCCCCTTAGAAATCCAAAAAATTTCGGGATGGATTGAAAATGTATATATATTTTAGCAAAGACACATATCTTAGAAAAAAAAAAGACTTTTCAGGATGAAAGGTTTTTTCTGGCTAACTTCTTATACATATAGTTTAGATTAATTACTTAAGTTTAATTTCAATTTTAGTTTTAATTTTATAATTAATTTATAGAACACGTATATCCCAAAAAAAAATACAATCTATGTATATAGATCTAATCTCTATAATTACATATGTATATAGGTATCAAACCGGAAAAAAAATATCCACATGTTTTGCAACTTTTTAAGTAATAAACTTTGATTTTATTTTCCCGCAGAATCTGTTTAATAGCTAACAGTTTTCATTTATTTTATTTTATATTTTTTTTTTCGTTTTAAATTTATTTATTTCTATTTATTTTATTTTAGCTTCACTTTTCAAAAATATTTTTTTTTCGCCCCGCGTACATCCAAACTTCACTATTTATAGGTTTTCTTGACAATCGGCTCTCCCACCCAAAAAAAATATCTAATCCAACGAAACTCAATCAAATACACATATATACTTTCCCCTGAATAGCAAAGACAAATAAACAAAAAAACAAGTTGTAAATTTTTCCCGCGATTTAATTTCCTTGTATTGGAGACATATCAGGGGTCGCAAACCTTACCACTTGGAACGATGATCGACGTGCATCGTTACAAATCGTGGGAACGACTCACCCCTGTTGATGGGTCTCATCAAGCCGGGCAATAATAATATCACTAATAACCTAACCAAATATTTATGATAGATGATCCTATGTTTTTACATCCTTAAAATGATAGATGCCCAAAATATAATACTCCACGTTGCAACTCGAATGCTTGTTCGAACTGGTAGCGCTTGAAGTAGAATTCATTCTCGTAGATGTAATGAGATACTTTGGTTTCCGTTAGCAATAATATGTCGGGTCTGCGTGATTCGAGATGTTGATGTGCGCAATTTTTATTAGTCACGAGTCCACGGACATTGAAAAATGGATGGTAAGGCTATCAATTGTATTTTTACGAGGATTATGGCCTCGCCCCGCCATCCGAAGAGGCATTTTTCGGGGATTTGTTATTTTTAATACTCATGGTAAAATAAAACATTTTTGTGCGCAAAAATGGGAAAAAACCGTCCCAACATTGAAATAATTAAAGCAAAACTACAAAATTAAAATAAATTAACACGGGCGAAATAAAAAATTGAACGAAAATAACGAGTAAAAATTAAAAATTATAAAGAAAAAAAATAAACTAAAATAAAAGGTTTTAAGGATGTGGGTGAAGTCAACAATCCAACCATTTTAGTCGCCTCTTACGATAAGCAGTGGGTGCTGTGGTGGAATTCTATGCATCCCCCCCAACCACAGGGGAAATATATGTATATATATATATATATATATATATATATATATATATATATATATATATATACATATATATATATATATATATATATATATATATATATATATATATATATATATATATATATATATATATATTTATATATATATATATATATATATATATATATATATATATATATATATATATATATACATACATATATATATATGTATATATATATATATATATACATATATACATATATATATATATATATATATATATATATATATATATATATATATATATATATATATATATACTTGCACTAAATGTTTCTATAAATAAACTTAGTGATCAAACTAAAAACAATTAAAAAATTTGTAGACTAGATATGACATATGTATGTGAATAATAATATTAAATCTAATTATATGTACGTATAAAAAATGTTTAAACATATTTAAAACATCGGAGATAGATTTATTCTAATTTAAATACTACGCATTTTATATTTAAACTGCGATTTTTTTATATCCAATTATTAATTATCACCTTACAATATTTCATTATCATCGACCAAACATGTACCTATTCAATAATCAAAATGCTAATTTTGGTTTACAAACTACGAGTATCTATGAATGATGCACAAAGATAAGCATACAAATGCTGTTTCATTAGCCAACAATGTGTGATAAATTATCGATCAATTTCTTTGACATACCCATATAGATCAGTTAGCTAATCATTCAATAGAAATGAAACTGGTAAAATCTGAAACATGACATTTTTTTTATTTATTTATCTCATGTCGTATATATATATATATATATATATATATATATATATATATATATATATATATATATATATATATATATATATATATATCTTTATCTATATATATATTATATATATATATATATATATATATATATATATATATATATATATATATATATATCTTTATCTATATATATATTATATATATATATATATATATATATATATATATATATATATATATATATATATATATATATATATATATATAATATATCTATCTATCTATATATATATATATATATATATATATATATATATATATATATATATATATATATATATATATATATATATATATGATATATATGTGTGTGTGTTTGTATGCATATTAACAGCATTTGTGTAGAAAAGTTGATAAAATAAAACTTGTATTTTGTAGAAAATGATTGTGTTTGTATTTGTTTTATTTAGTACATTGTTACATCTATTCGCTCATAGATGACGCCGTTGTTATTTTTCAAACTATTATTTCATATTGATTCCAATCGTATTATTATTATTTATATATATATATATATATATATATATATATATATATATATATATATATATATATATATATATATATATATATATACATATATATATATATATATATATATATATATATATATATATATATATATATATATATATATATATATATATGTATATATATATATATATATATATATTATATATATATATATATATATATATATATATATATATATATATATATATATATATATTTATATACATATATATATATATATATATATATATATATATATATATATATATATATATATATATATATATATATATATATATATATATATATAAATATAAATATATATATATTTTTTATAAAAATCGTCAACTATAAACATTCATTTTAAATCTGCGAAAGTATGATGATATTTTCGGTTTTGGTGTTTATTTTAAGTATTTTAGAGTTTTTATTTTGGTGCGTGAATAATATTTTCCGATCTTTCTAAGTTTTCTCAGAATTGCACTATCAATCGTAGGTTTTGTATTACCTATAAGCGATTACCTTCACCTTCAAAGTACTATCAAGACCGTAAATTAAAACAAGGGTTGTGTTGAACTGTATTCCCAACTATCCTAAAAATACAACAAAAAAAATAGGATTTAGGAAGCACTTCACACTTGTGTACATATGAGGTTGCAGTATTACTTAAAAATAAATTTGTATTGTTGTGTAAAACTACGGATTAACGAATAAAATATATTTTTTATTCTTATAAAATAGAATAGTATATTATATTTATAATTGTATTTAAATGAGCAGATTAATCCGTAAATTATATACTGTTTTAGTTTTTAATTCAAAATAAACTTATTGTAATATAAATAAATAAATGGTGAAAAACTACATAGTAATATAATAATCAATTGTACGATTTAAGTAATTATTCCATATGGAGTCATTCTTAACATCAGAAAAGCCGGGACCAAAATCCTAGATTCGTTTTACATTATTATCGACCAAAATCCTAGAATATTTTTACATTATTATAGACGTTTAGAATTAGACGTTTAGTCTTTAGAATTAAAGACGTTTACATCAACCAGATTAGAATTTTATAATTCCATAATAAGTAAGCACAGGAAAAATCTTGGAAGTACTTTAGATGCGAGAAGTGATAACTTATTATTAAATTTTTGAATACTTATCGAAACAGGGGACGTTTAATGCTGTTGTTTTTGTATTAGTTCAGATCTTTAATATTGTAAACCCAATCTAAGATATTGTATCAGTAAAAATTATATCAGTCTTAGATTTTATTGTTACAACCCGTCTTAACCATCTATGCCTGGTTTAAGTACTCTGATTTTACTTAATTTCCATTTAAATGGTAGCAGTCCTATATCTTTAATGATACAACTGTTTCTTTCAGGATGTGTTTTGTTTTGTTCTTGCAATAATATCAATCCTGGAATTGCTGATGTTATTCAGTAGAACATCAGAAGATGTTATAAACCATTAGACCACGCAGAACGTGACCGAGCCAGCGTACTCGTTGTCCTTTGATTGCTTGCACTATATCAGGAATTTGCATTAAATTCCTGATCTCGTTGAAACGAACTCGGTATGTGCCACCAACGTCACGTTTTGGGCCATATATCACACGCATAATTCGTCTCTCGAATGTTAGAAGCCATTTCTCATACTCATTCGTCAAGGTCTATACAACTCTCACATCCATACATGACAACGGGTCTGATCAACACTCTGTACAGTTTCAGCTAATCCGTATTTGCTAGATATTTTGATTTCAGTAGTGGACATAGATAATATAAAGCCCGATTAACAGCGACAAGGCGAACCTTGATATCCTCTCCCACACTATTATTGTGAGTAATGAGAGATCCAAGATACTTGAATCTCATTACTCCTTCAAAAGTTGGTTACCACTACTGAAATCAGTTGCGCCTTGGTCTCGAAAACCAGAGATCAGATATTTGGTTTTGGACTCGTTGATTTTCAGACCAACGGAAGCTGAACACTGTTTCAGTGGATCAAGTATCTCTTTCACTTCATTGCCATTTAATCGAATCACACATATATCATCTGTATATGCAAGAAGTTGATTGGATTGTCGGAATAAGATATTGTCCTGAGGTGTTTCACTTTTACGAAGCATGTATTCCAACATGAGATTAAAATGTATCGCGTATAGCGCATCTTCTTGTCATTTTACACAGACGTACGTATTTGTTTGGTACTCCTAAATATTCAAGCACATACCATAGCCTTTCTCGATTGATCGAGTCATAGGCTTGCTTGAAATCTAGGAATACCTGGTGTACATCGCGAGATGTTTCATAGTACTTGGAAAGAATCATTCGAAGCGAAACTTGATCAGTGACTGACCGATTTGGACGAAATCCTCCTTGGCATTCACTGACAATTTGCTCCGACAGAGGAGTAATTCTTCCCAAGATGATATATGACAGTAACTTACTTGTATGCTGTGCGAAGGAGAGCTATACCGCGATAGTTCTCGCGTTTCATGCGATCACTTTTTTTGAATATTGGGCATAACGCGGCCACTTTCCATTCTTCAGACATAACTTTATTTCGTCCTATTGATCGAACAAAGTCAAAAAACAGTTACAGAAAGTTGGCAATCCGAATATCAAGAGCTCTGAATTAATGCAATCAACTCCTTGCAAATCAAGATTTTTATTTAATCTCTACATGACCATTGTGAATTACTCATATAGGATGGATCC
>OZ010736.1:85508037-85615537 GCA_963932295.1 Tipula lateralis | reverse complement strand
TTCGATATTTTTGCCAATTCTTTCGTGCTTTTCTTTTATTTTTAATAGTTAACTTTGCGCATCATTTCCTGACTTTAATTTGGAGTACTTGCCCACGCAGCACTTTGGATATCATTAATGAGCTTATCTAGTTCGTCTTCTATTTGGACTGGTCCCTGTATTGGGTTCTGCAGACTTATTCTTTCTGTTAACTGTGTTTGGAAGAAGTCCCAATTAGTTTTGTAGTTTGTTTATTTCGCATTACTCTCTTTTATAATGATTGTTTGGCTAAGTATCATAATAACTGGTGAATGATCTGATGAAAGACTTTCACTGTTCTCTATATGGATATAATTATCTGAAATCCCTCTTGTAAGGTTCAGTATTTTGGAAATGTGATGCATGCAGAGCTGTGGGCAGACGCTCAGTAATATTTGAGGATGTACCTGAACACTCTTGCGATGGTGAAAATGCTATCATTTTTCTTACTGATATCATTTTTCTTACTGAGACATGGATCTTTAGTGATGAAATCGATAACTATGATTTAGCTGGTTACACTTTCATTGCAAATTGTAATAATAATTATAGAGCAGGTGGAGTTGCTGTATTTATTAAGTCTGCTCATAAGTATCAGGTTGTTTCTTTAAATTTTTCTTCAGCTGATGTTATTAAATTAACGATACATCTAAATAACACTAGTTTTTGTTTTGTTTTAGTTTATAGATTTCATTTCATTTCTATAGATGTCTTTCTTAATGAAAGTTTCTTTGCGACAGAGAGGTCAAATCATAAAATTTTACTAGGAGATATAAATTTAGACTTAATAAATGAATCAAAATCTAAAGATGATTATTTGTTGTGAACCGCTTCTTATGGATTGGAATCAATTTTGAATTTTGTTACCAGACCAAGCCCAGATACTTGCATCGACCATGTGCTAGTTGAAAGTAATGATTTGAGGTATGCGTTTGTTGTGCAAAATATGCATATGTGTATAACCGATCATATTACCATCTCGCTAAATTTAAGTTTATTTAATTTTAAAAAAGATGTCCATATACATCAATCAGTACCACAATCTAAAATAAGTTATACTGATTTATCATATAGTTTGTTTTGTTGTGATTGGAGCTTAGTTTATTCAACGGAAGACCCTAATGAGGCTTATGCAAATTTTGAAAATAAATTAATATCTGAAATAAAAAAACATACTTTTAAAATAAAAAGAAATAGTAAATCTAAAAAAATCAAGCCTTGGATTACGTCTGCGCTTCTCAATTTAGTTACTTACAAAAATAACTTAGCCAAAAAATTGGCAAGAAATAAAAACAACCAGGTTCTAATTAAAAAATTTAAAGTTATAAACCTTAAATTAAAAACTTTGATACCAATCACAAAAGAATGGTATTTTAAAACTAAATTTAATGAAGCAGCAGATTTAAAATCAAAATGGAAGGTTGTTAATAATTTTTTAAACAATGTACCTAGCACAAATATCATCTCGTCGATTGATACAGGTGATAGTAAAGTAGAAACTGATCCGTTAAAGATAATAAATATGTTTAATGACCATTTTATTAAAATACCATATGATATTTTGCAGAATAGTCAAGAACAGTATTTCATTGATGACTCGGTAAAAGATACCATGTTGCACTCACGCATAACTAACCTGATTTTTTTGTTGTTTCCTGTGAGTGTTAATGAAGTTCTTGCAGTTGTTAATGATTTAAAAAACACTTATTCTTGCGGGATGGATGAAATTTCGAATATTTCATTAAAAAGCATTATTCTCAGTATTGTGTATGTGTTAGTCTATATTTTTAATCAATCTTTTTCTAAGGGCGTTTTCCCTGACAAACTAAAGATGGGTATTGTTAAACCACTTTTTAAGAAAGGAAATCGTTTAGATATTAATAACTATCGTCCAATCACACTTTTAAGTACAATTTCAAAAATTTTTGAAAAACTTATCAAAACTAGACTTTTGGATTATCTGGATAGAATAAATTTTCTTGACAAACGGCAGTATGGATTTATAAAAAACTCATCTACTGAAAAAGCAATATTATCGTGCTTAACACCTCTGCATGAACATTTAAATAACCATTTAAAATCAGCTGCTCTCTTCATAGACATTACCAAAGCATTTGATACAGTCAATCATAATATGTTACTATCGAAACTACACTATATTGGTGTTAGAGGAGTTTCTCTAGGTTTGTTTAAATCATATCTTTTGAATCGAAAGCAACGTGTATCTATAGACACTGTCTACAGTGATGAGAAGATAGTGAATATTGGAGCACCGCAAGGATCAGTGTTGGGACCTCTACTTTTTTTAGTATACACTAATTTCATATTTTCACTTGAATTAAAAGGCAGTATTGTAGCGTTTGCCGCTGATATGACATTACTGTACTCTAGTTCGAGCTTGATCACGTTAAAATCATTGATGAAACATGATTTGGTATTGTTAAAAAGATGGTTGTATGTGCACGACATGGTATTAAGCTGTAAATCTAAAATAATGAATTTCAGTGTTGGTCGTTTAGATTGTAACAGATATTCACAGTTCACATATCATTCTTTATCATGTGACCAAAATACCTGTGATAACCATTGTGTTCCAATTGCTAATGTACATGTTTTTAAATATCTTGGAATTCACTTAGACTCACAGCTGAATTTTCAAAATCATGTAACTGAGCTAAAGAAGAATCTACGATCTTCTTTAAGATCTTTTTATTATTTGCGTAATGTTTGCACCCCGGATTTTTTCAAATGTTTGTATTAATTATGCCTTAGTTGATTCTCATCTTCAATATGGTGTAACATGTTGGGGAGGGATCTATCTTTCAAACGTTATGCCGTTGTTGTCGATTCAAACAACAGTTTTAAAAGTTATCAACTTCATGTCTAGGACTTCTCCATCGTATTCTCTGTTTGTTAATTTAAAAATCTTACCACTGCGTTATCTTTATGTATTTAAGGTGCTTAAAGCATTTTATATCATGAGTGGAAATCGTATGGGTAATAATTTAAGAAGAGAAACGTATGGTTTTCGAAATAGTATTAGTTTATTGTTTAATAAAGGAGTTCTATTAAAAATGAAGGTGGGAGTTATATTAAAAATTTGAATAATTTTAAGGAATTTTGTAAATTACTAAAAATAAACTATTTCGTGCTATCCTGGTTTATTGATAAGAATGGAATTAGACAGAAAATGGAATAAAATAAGAATAAAAAGAAGAAGACAGAAACAAAATAAAAATATTAAAAATATAAATATAATTTATTGTATTATCTTGTTATTTATTATTTATTATAGTTATATTATTTATTGTATTATATTATTTATCTTACATTTTTGTTAAATATCTTGTTATATTATTTAATTATTTATTGTTCATCTTATTTTATACACATTTTAAAACTAAAAAAAAATAATTAAAAATAATAATGGTTAAATGTACTGAATCGTAGCTCCACTACATTTTTTTAAAATTTGGAGTTACTATACAAGTTTTATTTATTTATAATTATTAAAAAAATTTTAAACATTATGTATGTATCATATTAATAAAATAAAACTAGGAAATATAAAAAAAAATATATAAAAAAATAAAGAAGTCTTAAGTCTATCTGGAGTCGTTCTGATATCCGTAGGCCAATAGCATAAAATAAAAACTAATCAGAAATGCCATGCCTTTAGTGTAGTTTCTGCTGTGTCGATACTAGTGACACTTTCAAATAAATATTTTTTTGAACTATTATTAGCCGCATAGCTACGTATGTATATGTGAAAAATATTCCTTACTATAAATATATATTTTATTACACATAATACATGCAAATAAGTAATGCATTCATATATTTTTACTATTCCTCCAAATATAAATAATAACGCATACATATAAATACATTTAATATATTATTGAATATTAGTACGTTGGATCATTCATAAATACATATAAAGTATTTCATTTCAAGGTTATATTTACGAAGTTGTTTAGTGTAATTTTGTATATTAATTTTATGTAGTTTTTTTTTATTTCTGTAGAAAGGTAGGATCTACTTACAATCTTAATTTTCGAAAATATCAAACAAAACTTAAATAGCGGTGTTTAATACATATTTATTAAACTACAAGAAAATACAATAATATAAAAAATGGGAAGAAAATCTATTTTATTTATATTATAGTATTTTATTGTAATTTAATAAATATGTATTAGATTGGTTTATTTATTTATTTATAAGGATTTTGTAATCTACACATCCTATTTTAAGGTTTAAGCTCGTTCATAATAGAATGTACATTTTATTAATTATCAAGAAATATTGAAAAATAAAGTTGCGAAACTTTTCTTCTCTCCGCTTTTCCTTTATTCATTCGGCATTTTTCAATCATTGGTACCACAGGTTCTTCGGATGTTCCATGAAGCTCTTCAACCGAACCTTTTTGCTAGTATTGCATATTTTAACACATCTTGGAATTTTGGTGTACTGCAGAATGATACAGTTGAATGATTCAGTACAGCTAAATGATACAGTACAGATGAGACGAATTGTATTTTTGTATTTGAATACGCCACCATTTAAGTTTTGTTTGACTTGTTTAATTTAATAAGGATCTACCTGCAATATACAAAGTTAAACTTTTCTATAAACATTTTTTTACATGCATACGATCGGCCATACGTAATAAGCTACACTAATACGAATTACGTTTTCTTCCTGTGTAATATTGGCGTAAATGCAATTCAAAAATAAGTCAAAAAAGAAACGTTGGTCATAAAATTGAAATTGAATCTTCATATATTCATTGCTAGTTTATGCAACCCCTTGCGTTTGTGATTGTGTTCGGATTGTGCAGTGTTAAAAAGTCTACTTTGAAATATATATTTATTAAATTAATTGCAGTTTGGTTAGTACCTAATACCATAACAGTTTGAGTTTTTGTTATTTTTGAGAAATTATGTTTTAGTTCCACAATAATGCGTAGGCGGTCGTGAGCTATTTGTATCCTGGAAAATTGCCATTCTTAACAGGAAGAAGGTGCCAGATTTTTTAAATATTCACCAAACTTCTATTTGTATCCCCAACTTTGGTTAAAAAATTGTTATATATCAGTTGTTACTATAAACAAAATATCTGATTTATTCAAAACATTTTGAATCACATTATGGAAGCTTAAAAAATACTGCGGTTCCCACTTTGTGTTAAGGAAGACAAGAAGAAAATTCTTTGGAGAACTTGAAACTTGTCTCTGTTACAGAAAATACAATAATTTCTTCTGCATTGGAATCACATTATCATAATGAAAAACAATTACTGGAGTCACCTAATAAACCAAAAATGGATTGAAAAATATTCAATATAAAAACTTCTACGGTTAAAACGAATCCAACGTTTTAACGATACAAGATATTTGCCTGTTCCATATTTTTCAACAGACAACAAATTTTTAGAAGACAATCCTCCTACGTGCACATACTGCGAAATGAATGAAAAAAAACTTGAAGTATTTAGGTCCATAAATCGGAAAATCAGATTGAAAACTCTTAAATTAGAAGCTGAGAAAAGGGAATTAGTTTAACTTATCAAAAAACAAAAAAATAATTGTTTAAAAAAATGATCTGCAATTTTAAAATCGAAAAGCGTAGGAACTTTGAAAGACCTTATTAATAGGCAAAATATGTACTACCGATCTCCATAGATTTACAATGTCATGAAAGAAAAATGGGATTTAGTTTACCGTCAAAATAATCGATGATTCGATAGCAACCTATTAAAAACTTAAATGTTTGGTTACGTTTCCAGGAATAGGTAATTTATATGTGATGGAAAAAAATTGACAATTTAAATGCATCAGCTAAAAACTGCACTTAAACATTTGACTAAATAAAAATAAAAAAGATTTGAATTATAATGTTACATGTGATTGTGTTGATGGATACGTGGATTTAGGCGGAAACAAAAGGGAACCTTGACTGGGCATATGTGTTTTTATGGTGCGTGGAATATTGGAGAGTTGGAAAAATATAATAAGTTATTATGTTTCTGAAAATTGTATATCTTATGATTGTTTAACCAGCATTATAGATGAAAATTTAGTTATAAGTAAATCTCTATGAAATTAAAACTTAGAGCTGTCGTATGTGATCAAGGAGTAAATAATCGTTGAGTTTTTCAGAAACTGGGAGTTACTAAGTCTGATCCTACAGTAAATTGTAGCAGCTTCAATTCAATTGTAAGAATATTTGATGTACCAAATTTAATTAAATCATTTCAGAATGCTTTGCTTACATCTGAGTTCAAAACACCTGACGGTACAGTAAGCTGGAATGTTATTAGCGGGCTCTTTATAAATTGTAATTAAATTCTATAACGCGTATGTGTCCTAAACTTACCGATAAACACACACACACATATATATATATATATATATATATATATATATATATATATATATATATATATATATATATATATATATATATATATTTATATATCCTGGGCACTTTGAACTCTGAAAGTTAAAATGGCAACGGAGGTGTTAAGTTCAAGTGTGGGTGCAGGGTTAAGAACTGCTTATAAACCAATTTACGGAATTTATTAAAACAAATGTGCCGGCAACTTGGTCTTTTTTTTAAATAAATTTAAATCATCTTTGAACTATAGTGATAACAACAATGTCCTCGAATTTCTTAACGAAACAATAAACTAAATCATATAAAAATAATAAGCAGCCAAACATTTTACTCATTTAACGGTATAATTCAAACAATTCGTGTTATTATTTCTGTGTCCAAAGCATTATCACAAGAAAATATTTCATATTTGATGACTTGGCGATTTAATCAAGATGCTTTAGAAAACACTTTTTCTTTAATAAGATCCGCAAATGGCAATAATTCCACACCATCTGTGCAAGAGTTTAGTTTTACTGTTGCAAAAATACCTTGCCATAAAATTTCTCACAGCTTTCACCAATCTATCGAATTGCGAAGAAGATTCTGATTCAACGTTATTACACGTAATAAGAGAAGATGTTCAAAACCACCCAACAGATACTATAGAAAAACGAATATTTTGAAAACGATGAAATGAGACATGATTTAGGCCTCAACATTTGGAATATGAATTACAAATATAAGATAAACCATGAAATATTAACTATCATCCGGCTACAAGGTATTTTGCTGATTACTTAGTTCACAAAAATATTAAGAGATTTAATTGTCAACATTGTATAACTACGTTATTGAAAGATACGGATTATGTTGAATTGAATGTAATTCTGAACTTCTCATTAAAAACAAAAACTTTATGGTGAATTGTTGTGGTAAACTACAACCACCATCGCAATCTTTTTATGAGTTATGCAAGCGCCAAATAATATCCCATACAGAAGTTAGCTTTATATTCCATAAAGAAGTTTGGCCGTAATCACTGTTGATTGTCGTCACTGTTTATTTCTCCGATTTTACATATATATATATATATATATATATATATATATATATATATATATATATATATATATATATATATATATATATATATATATATATATATATATATATATATATATATATATATATATATATATATATATATACATCCAATATATTGATATATAAGTATATATATATATATATATATATATATATATATATATATATATATATATATATATATAATATATATAAATATATATCTATATATATATATATATATATATATATATATATATATATATATGTATATATATATATATATATATATATATATATATATATATATATATATATATATATATATATATATATATATATATGTGTCAATATATTGGATAGATAACACAATAATTTAGGACCAATTTGAACAAATAATGTTCATCGTACATCCCCAATTCCCTACAAAACACATTAAATAAATAAATGCGATTTATTTCTCTACTGTGTCGCATTTTTGGCAGATAACAGACAAAATATTCCTTTCAACAATATTTGAGCGATAGCGCTGTCTGAAATGGTTATTCGTATGACAATCCTTTCGAACAATACGGAAAAACCCTGTTCGCGCATAATTAGATATCTCTCATGTCATGTTATTCATATAACTATTGACAACAAACTAAACTATCTAGGAGCTCATGATTGTTTATTTTTTCTTCGATTATAAAATATACAACGATTTTCACTTATATTCGTTTCTGTATTCAATTTAAAATTGTTAATGAATGAAAAAGTCGATTTGTGAAAAAGTTCGATGTATGTGTAAAGTGAATTTGATTTGTACTTTTACTTTCCACATAATCAACTTATGTTTGTAGTTGTGCAGCTAGAGTTAGTTCTACTAGTTAACGCAAAATTCAAATAGAGCTAGAATCGATTATTTTTTTTCTTTTGCATGGCGCTTCTGATTAGTTTTTATTTTATGCCAATAGGTTGGTGCACTGCCTGAGTGAAACTCGCTTTTTAGCTGTTTGCCTGCTGCGAACAGCTCTTTTTCTTTAACAGTCGTTAGCCGTGATCCCCAATAGGTATTTTTTGCGTTATAATCACCTCCAATTAAAAAGACACTTCCTAGTGTTTTGAATAGATCAGTATAATCTATTTGTTTGAGATTGTGTCTTGGAGGGCAATATATTGCTGAGATACTGCAGGTTTTTGTATTGTTTAATTGTATTTTGATTGTTGTGACTTGCATGGAGAACTATTCGACTTTATGTTCTTCGTTGTGTTTTATATGATCTTTTATGAGGATAGCTGATCCACCTCTAGCTTTGTTCTCTGGATGTTAATGCATGATAACAGTTATATCCTTTTATTTTACAGAATGAAGTTTTGGTGAAGTGGGTTCCTGATATAAGACATATATCTATATTATGCATGTTGAAGAATATATCTAGTTCCTGTATGTGGTGCAATAGCCCATTTGCATTCCAGGTTACAATACGTAATCTTTAATTCTTTTCTTTTGTTTATAATTTGATTTTATATAATTTATATTGTCAATCACTCCATCAAGGGTTCCGTCTGCTCTTTTATTGAAACTTATAGTTTGTGATTTCATTTCTTCTGTGTTTTCTGCAAACTTCTTTCCTGCGACATAAGTCTTTCGTTGATGTTCTCAATGTTTTTCAGTATATCCTGTAGAACGAGCTTCACTTTATACTGTTTCTGCTCTGTCTGCTGGACCATCTGTGCATAAGTAACGTTTTCGATTACTCGCTCTCTTTGCATGTTAGGAATTGGCGGTTTTGGTTCCGTGGTTTTTTTAATAGGTTGTATATTTCTTATTGAATCTGGTTTGCGTGATTTATCTCTCATATTTTGTAGTTCTACTGCAACTTCACACCCTCTGTAGTTTGCTGGATGCTGGCCTTTACAATTGATACATTTCTGTGCTGTATTTCGTGGAACTGTGCAGTCGTTTCCTGCATGTTTTCCTGCACATTTAACACACCTTGCTTCACGGTGACAGTACTTTTGTGTATGATTATAATCTTGGCAGTTTTTACATTGAGGTATTAGTCGAGTGACCTTTCTCGGTGTTTCTATTTTAACCCTGAGGTTGAGGATAGACTTAATATTATAAATATTTTCTATTTGTTCTTGGTTGTCGAAGGTTAGTATGAAAAGTGGGAGACCTCTTCTCGTGATTTCAGGATTATCGTCTCTGTTTTCTCGTCTCTCTTTTCTGATAATGTTGACTGCATCGATTATTTTTAGACCTTTGTTTTGTAGGTCTTCAATAATTTCATCTTTTGAACAAGTGGGATGGAGACCTCTTGCCATTACTTTAATTGATCGATCGTTTTTATCTTCGTATAGGTATACCACTGGTGACCATCAGCATTTAATTTGTTGGCTAGAGCTTTGTAGTCTTCGGCCTCTGTTGTGTTTATTTTCCAGATGTTGTTACTGAGTGATATTACTTTGTAGTAATTTTTTTACTACTTATTTCATCAGTTTCTGAATACTGCCGTGATTTGCTATGCCTAGAATGTTGATCGGGGGTGGCAACTATTTCTTTTTTTCTGGGTCACGCATTTTTTGGGCAGTAATTGCATTGGCGCTTTTGATATGGGTTTGAATTGGCTCAATTTCTGGTGACGATTCAGTTGGTTTCTCTTTCAAGCTCGTCTTTATCAGTGTGATATTCGGCTTGATCTGAGGCGACTACTTGGTTGCTCACTAATGTTGAGTTTCCTGCGTTGTTATTTGTATTTATTGTTTCTTTTAGCATAATCTTTTCTTTCTTTAGAACGGCAACTTCATTGGTCAGCTGCGCGATTAATTTTTTCATTCGGTGAAATTTATTTAATATCTCCGCTTTGTTTTTAATATCTATTGGAGCACTGGAGGTGGCTTCAGTAGTTGACTTCAGTAATTCACATCGCATTGTGGTGATCTCCGGCGGTGAAGTTGTTGGTGATGTTCTAAGAACTGCATTACTTCTTCCACCAAAGGGCCATTCATTTGTCGATAATGGATAACTCTCTAAAATGGACAACATTGTCAATTATCGAACTTATCCGTATATATTCAATGTAGGTAGTGTATTTTTTATGCGATATTTATGTTTTTTAAGAACGTATCTATTAGATAAAAAAGAATTGAAATTGAAACTCATATTTAATATAAATATATATATATATATATATATATATATATATATATATATATATATATATATATATATATATATATATATATATAAATATATATATATATATATATATATATATATATATATATATATATATATATATATATATATATATATATATATATATATATAAATATTGTAATATCAATTTAAGTATCAAAATAAAGCTTAATCACTGTTCGCGATATTACTCATGCACTGACTATAATAAGCAGAATATCATTATTTATATAAGTATTCGATAATCAAAGACATTCAAAATCAAGTTTTCATTTTTAGTTTTGTTATTACTCGAACTATTGTATTTTTAAAGAAAAATTCTTTTAGCGTTTTATTCATATTCCAAACTTAAGAGGAACATCATATACAATAAGAGTTTATAAAGCAATACAAACGATAACATCAATTTCTCAAGAAAAAATATTATGCGAATACCTGTTTAAATTCACGCAGTTGCATTTTACGTTATCGGATAAAAATTTATTATTTGTTAAATTATACTTTTATAAGACATATTAGAAAATTGTGCATTTAATAGTTAACACTAATAGTTTATAAAATAAGTGTATGTATTGTGATTTAATTACAAATGGTATTTATAAAAACTAGTCACAAGATATAACATAACCTACAAACCTAATATGTTGTAGTGTATGTGTTTTATAGTTTTATACAAACGAGAGTGTTTTTGTTTTGAATTCGATTAATCATGTGAGTGTTTTGTTTAAAACAAATTATTTTATATTGAGTTGATAATGCACTAATAAATAAACTGAAGATAATGACCATATTGAATCAATACATAATTACTATATCCATATATAGATATACGTGCTTACCTATATACCTGAATCAGACTTCTAAATTAATAATTTCACATTGCATTGATACATTTTAATGATCGATAGTCATGCTTGATCTAATTATCAAGGTATAAATATCGTTTGTTGTTGGTAAATATTAGATAAATATGAATACGTGTGGATTGCAAAGCTTCAGAATTAGTTTATAATTTGTGAATTGGAACAATAATTTTACTTGTCGTTTCCAATTAGCGCACACATCTTAATATATAAGACGTCTAAAAATTTATTTTATAAGATAGAATTTTATTTTAGCATATTCGAAAAACAGTTAAATTGTAAACAGAAATAGACCTACACTTTTGAAAACGTTTGTTGTAGCAGACAACGAAATCTGGTTGAATAACTGGACTGACAAGCTGCATCCGTATAAACATTTTGGATGTTAAAATGCCGACATTAATACGAGTAAAGATAAACTTGGGATAGCTGATAGCTCCATCCTAAAACCGAAGTTACACTAGACTACCACAACAGAAAATGATTGATTCTCACATTGATAGTCGCTCAGACTATTTGACATGTATCAAATAGTTTCGGAATGAGCTTTTTGCAGTTAATAATCAAATTTATATACATTATATATATATATATATATATATATATATATATATATATATATATATATATATATATATATATATATATAATATTTATTTATATATTTAATATATAAATAATATATATATATATATATATATATATATATATATATATATATATATATATATATATATATATATATATATATAATATCATATATGTATATATATTTTACGGGTTCAATATTTTTTCTACTTTACGAATGTTGTATCCCTCAATCCTTAAAGATCAGGCTTACGACAACATCCATTACGATAACACCAGAGCTATCTTGAATCCATTTGTTTGTTCTGATAATATCCATAAAAATTACAGTATTAAAGTACAAACAAAACAATTAAATTAAAGTTACATCATATAAAGATCACTGTATAAAATTGATCTATGTCTAATGTTTATTTGATTCAATTTATAATCAAACTATATATTTTGTCGAGCGACAATTGAATTTTAGTGTGATATTTAACTGATTTGCATACCAATTGTAACGATATCGTTTTATTTATTATTGACATGAAATAGAAATAGATAGAGGGAAACGAGAAATGAATATGATTTGAATATTTTTTAATTTCTTTTAATTATTTGTGATGTGATTTGTACATGATTATTCACTAAACACGATTTTAAGGATAACAAATTATTTTAAATAAAATTGAAACTATTTTTAAAAACTAAATTTCTAAAATTTAAAAAAGAAATTTAAGTAAATATTATATTTATGAAATAAATTAAAATAAAATATATTATCAAGGCATATTTTAGTAATATTGTCAAGTTTTAGAAAAAATATATGACCATTTCATTGCACAATTGAAAATGGAAGTGATATGCGTTCTATATCGTTTTGTGGTATTTATTTTAAATAACATCTAATTTTAATTTTAACATTTATGCAATTATATTTTTTAAAAATAATGTAATTACAAACAAAATTATGTAACATGTTCTTACATCTTACATTAAAGTTTATGTGATTATTATATTATGTTATGTCGATAAAGCAAATTGTATCTATCTCACTCATATAAGTTATTTCATTTTATTTTTGTCAAAATGACATCTAAAGACGATTTCATACTTGCGTTCCTTCCTTCCGTCCAAATTTTTTTTTAAGCAATTTCTTTGGTTGAAAATGACGTGATTTTATTGTGAATTTTTTTCATCAAGATGGTTTAATTTTATCTTTTAGTCGGACTGAACATGGCGAGGAAGAGATAGTATTGTTTTTAAATGAAAGAGATGAAAGTAAATTGCTTTCAAATGTAATGTCAAACATTTTATGTCAGTATGTCGAGGGAAGAAAAACCTATGTAAAAAAAATAATTTTATAATTTTTAAAAAACCAATTTATTAAAAATAAAAGAATTAAAATTTAATATTTATTTCGATTTGGCCATTAAGGCGTAAAGAAAGATGAAAATAGGCGAACCTCGAAAGAGATGGGAGAGCCTTGAGCGCCAAAACAGATTACATAGTATAAAATATAAAAAAAAAATTTAAAAAAAAATATTTTAACATTATTTTATCATTATTAACCAGTTATGATAAATTATAATAAATTTATATCTGCTCCAATATCGAAAAATATAAAATTAAAATATTTAACACAGATATCACAAATTATCACATTAATAGTTTTTAAAATTTAATAAAACACAAAACAAAAATTTTATAGTAATCACCAAACAAAATCGACTAAATTTTATGAAAAATGGCAACCATCACGAATAATGACAATGACTTAAATTATTTACCTATAGATGGTAGCGAAATCGTTCTGTACTTTCTCCATCAACAAAAAAAACAGTCGGAACGAAGCAAGAAAGGAACGCAAGCATGAAATCGACTTAAATGGCCCTATCCTGAACTATTGTGAATATTTACGTTGCCGTTTTAATGTCAAAATATAAAGAAAATCTTTATGAAGGTATTCTTGAAATTTGATTCCGTAAATTTTTGAAACGGAACTAAAAGTTTTGTAATGATGTTTTTGTTCTATATTTCAAAATTTCACTTTCGCAAAAGTATTTAAATAAGATATAACTATTCCATTGTTACTTATGAATAATTCTTTATTATTCATAAGTAAGAATGAGACAGTTTTATCTGAGAACATTGTAAGTGATATTTAATTTTGATTACATAAATGAATTTGAGACCAGTTTGAACATCAACATAATATAGATGAAAAAGTTATATTTTATCTATGGTTGATCCAGCATCCCTGACGAGGACTATTTTATTTTAGAAACTTGAATAAATTATACTTACTTGTATACTTACTAATAAATGGAAATTATACTTAATTAATGCATAAATCTTTAGTCTGTTACTAGTTCCACTCAAGAGTAGTGTTGTTTTTTTACAACAATCTTTACACGGATAGTATATACATATATGTCCAAACAATTCGTGGATATGAAGAGTTTTCCAATAAGAAGTTTCATTGAATAGCCTGCTGTTTGGGCAGCTGTCAATTTTGAAGATGTCATCTTTTGAAGAAAAACTTACACGCTTCAACAACACATTGAAATTGTTAAAATTCACTACAAAAATTGTAAAAATATGCAGTCACAGTTCGCAAAACTAAAGCAATAGTGAAACTGGTGGAACAAATTTGAGCTGGTGGGACAAGTTATTGATGTGAAGAATCATAACCGTGTGTGTCGCTCAAGAACAACTTGGAATATTGCAGCTGTTGCCCGAAATGTTGAAGAAAACCTCTCGTCAATCTTTGGAATTACATCGTTTTTATCATAAATACTTACGTCTTAAGGCTTTTAAAGTTCAGTTAATACAAGGATCGTATCTTCGCTAATTGCGTCCTTCAAATGCACCAAAATGATCCGGATTTTCATCCAAAAATCATTTTCAGTTTGGAGGCCCTTTTTCACCTCGGAGGCTACGTTAATAAGCAGAATTGTCGAAATTGGGGCTCAAAAAATCCAAGAATGATTGTTGAAAAGCTTCTCCATCGTCAATGTGTCACTGTTTGGTGCGATTTTTAGGCTGGCGATGTGATTGGCCTTAATTTTTTCGAAAATGAGGCTGGTGTTACTATTACGGTGAATGGATTGCGCTGAGCTATGATTAATGATTTTTTATGGTTGAAATTGATGTGGATAAGATGGCGCTTCGTGCTTCACAAGCAACGAAACGATCGTAATTTTGCAAGGAAAATTGACCTCTCTCGATGAGGAAATTACAATTGGCCACCGACATCTTATGATTTAACATCTTTAGACTTTTTCGTGCGAATTGGTCATGAAAAATCTCATGGAAATGATATGGTGTTGTGGAAATTCATTTCAAATTTCCTTATGTGTGAGTTATCCTTTTTGTTTTTAATAAAATAAAAATATTATTATAATATTTTTGTTTTTATTTAAAAGTATCCTTATAATGAAATTAAGATGTTGTAAGCGAAGGCGTGATAGCCATTTGGCTGATATCGTTTTCAAATGTTGATGACATACCTTCCTTACAATAAAATAAACAATCATTGATTTCTCTTAAAATATATTGTTTTTATTTTAATAATAAAATGAAATCTCTTGTTGGAAAACCCTCTACATTAAATAATTCCCTCACACATGTAAAAAAACTGCGAAAAACAACTAATAAGTAGTAAAGAGTAGCCCATTTAACGTTTACAATTTAATGTGGCTCTAAATTCAAATCATGGTATGTAAACGCCAATAAAAAGGTCCACAAGTAACTATGTTTATTTCAATTATATAATTCCTATGCAAATTGATTAAATAATAATTAAATTATAGCAGTAAATATGATCAAAATTAATTTAATTATAAATCCGGCGTTAATTTACTTATATTTTGCAGTTAAAATTGCTAATAAATTAATATTGATTAAGTAGTATAAAAACAATTCTTGAAACTGAAAATAGCATTAATTAAAACTCAACTAATATGTGTGAATTACAACAAATAAAAGGTTTTATAACAAACCTGAAATTGCCAATTTAATTTACATTAAATTAATGTGTCAACAATCTGACTCCACCGCTTTCGACTACGAGCCAGCTTTTCTTATACAGTGACCTCGCCACCTACCGTAACGCGGCTCTCCATTTAAAGATCGATTATATATTTCGATTGGTTAGAAATCCAACACAGATTTTTACCTGTGGCCCAATGAGAAATCCAACTCCAAGATTTCTGAGGTCATCTCGACTGTGTAGCAATGTATAGCCTTGAGACACATGGTCTCCACTTTAAAACCATCGAGTTTCTTTGGAGTGCCATAAGTTCCAACCGACACTCTTTCATACATGTGATAAGGCCGTCAAACGCGCCAAGTTAATTGAGCGAATGCACGATCCAAGTGCCGATCCTCAATTTCGTGACTTAAGCGGGATTTAGTTGTTATTTTTGCGGTATCTGCTTGAGTACTTAAGCGGGTTTTCGTTGTTATTTTCGCGGTATCTGATTTTGTTTCTTATATTGACATTTTTAACATTTCAATTTTTTTACGGATAAGAATCGTCAGCCCAGCGATCCAACCAGATTAAATCGCCTCCTACGACAAGCTCTGGACATTGTGGTTGTATTCTATGGGTTTTATGTTTCGTTCCAAATACTTACGAAACATGGATGCCCCCACCGACAGGGCTTCATGCACGAGTGCTATTAATTCGGAAGATCTGATCTTTCAAAATAAAAAAAAATAGCAATCAAAATTGTAGCAATCAAACAAAATTTTCGTGCAAATGGTGTGGAGTTGCAAGTCAAGTGCATGATAATATGCATGATATTTTAAAATCTTCGGCAAATCACTCACATGAACCATTCGCTTTTGAGAAAGCTGCGTTTGATATTAAATATCAAAGCATTAAAATTCGGAGTTTGAGGGTTTTGAGGAGTCTTCTAATAAAACTCAAACCCAAAGTTCATAAAAGCTAGCTATACTACGAGTTCCATCCTAGTATTGGGTAAACTCATTTTTGGAGTGTGACCTAATTTTTATGAAAAATATCAAACCAGACAACATAACCATAGATAAAATGGGCAAGAAGATAATACATAATCACTTCATTTAATCTAACTATCCGTAAACTCTACTACTTTGTATAGACAACATAACCATAGACTAAGTAAATTAAATATTTTATTAAATTGCCATCCTAAATTTCTAATAGTATTTGAAATGGAATTAGTGACCCAATAAGATGCTTAAAATAGTGAATTGTGATTATATGGATTTAAAAACCAAGTTCATTGGACACTGACACGTGTGACACCGACGAACAAAGGTGAAGCGACGATCGTAAGTATAGAATCTTGAGAGACATTTGAACGTTGATTTTGGTCGAAAACTAAACATGAGACTTGGAAGAACCAGAAAACTAAAAGTGTTCGTAACTCATTAAGTATTGACGCAATCATGTCTTTAAGATTTTTTTTTTTATAAACCTTAGAAATTGTAGAATATTAAAGTTCAATTATTAACATTTTATTTGATAATCACAAAAGGTGACAAATCTGCATGAAAAAGGTATGTTTAAAAGTACAAATGAGAGAATCGTAAATCAAAAAATATGAACCGCTTTCACCCGAATCAATAATTTTAATATTTATCGTCAGCAAAAATTCCCTGTCTGTAAAGGCAACCATGTTTCGTTAATTTTTCGAATGAGTCATAGCAACCAAACTTTGGTTCGTCTGATGAGCTCTATACATAGGGATTGTGTCAGATTGGTTGATGCTAGACCTGCCAGAAATCAAACCGTCTTATATAATACGTCCGTACTCACGACTCGAAACTGCGACGAAAATGGAGAAAAAATTATATACATTGCGATCGCTTATGATCTCAAAGTGACAAGTACATTCTTTAAATTAGTGGCAAGTACATTCCTCATAGTATAATATCATTTGAAAACATGGGCACGTATCCTGGAAATTGCGGCCTCCCCTAAAACACCTCGCGCATATCCACCTTAAACAACCCGAAGTCAAATTGACAATGTGTCTTCAACAAAATTCCTAGGCAATGACCATTATCTATTCATTGCAAAGCTAAGATGGAAACGCCCAGGTTGCGCAGCAGTTAAAAAGCTGACTCTTGGAGCTGTAGGTGCTGGGTTCGAATCCCGATAAGGGCAGGATGCAAAAAGGGATTTTAACCATCGATCGTTTGGGCAGTACGATCGGTGGTGCAAATGAACTCATCTGAGACCCTGTTTAGTTTTGAATTCGTGTGCCGTCTCATCTTCCATGTCAGTACTATAGTCTGTCATGGAGCTATACAATGTGCAGATGGTTTCTACGTAAAATTAGACCTATAGCCGAAACTTCAAGTGGGATGTCACAACGGGCCAATAGAGCCTGAGTCAAAACACGGATAACTCATAAAAAAAGATGGACATTTTGATACAAGTCAAAGAGTAGAGGGGATTAGACAACGTGGTCCCCCAGCGAAGGTTTTTTTTTTTTTTTTTTTATTTTAATTCTATGCTATCTTTTTTGGGGCTCAAGGCTCTCCCAGCTCTTTCGCGGTTCGCTTATTTACGTCCTACTTTACGCCTTAACGGCCAAATCGAGGACGTACGGCTATAGGTCCGATTTTCGTAGAACCATCTGCGCAATGCATAGCTCCATGCCAGCCTATAGTACTGACATGGAAGATGGGTCGGCCCATGAGTTCTGCACTCCAACAGGGGGTCATAGATGTGTTCATAAATGAGAAAAGCAAAGAAAATATCAAGAAATCGAAAATATCAGCAATAGCATTTTGCGATAGTGAGAATAAAGCACAAAAATGATTGGTTTGATTAGTAGTGTCGTCTTGCTGTTGAGCAACGAAATATAACTCGTAATGAAGCACACACTTAGTTTACATTCGCAAGGAGAAATAAATCGATTATGACAGAACCACAGTTGGAATAAACACGTAAAAAACATTTTTCCATTTGGAATGTAAATTATGTAAAAAATAGCCTAAATTACCTAACCGTAAATGTAACACCATTCGCAGTGCCATTTGTTTTAAAAATTTAAAATCTGACAGGCTACGAAGATATGTCGTATGAAAATAAATAATAGCTGATGTATTGACATAGATTATTGGTGCAGATATTTTACGTGATACAGTTATACATTACACAAAATACATTTACACAAAATTTTCTCATATAGAATTTACTTTTTTTACATATTAACCTTATGTTAATTACACATCTTATACATGTAAAAGACCAAAGACCGTGTAAATTACATCGTGTAATTTAAACACCTAATTGTGACTATATGAGGACAGTTAAACGAATTTGTAGGCAGAAGAAGCGCGAAATATGGAAGACTGTGGAAGCTAAGGCTAACTCAACAGTCAGCACAATTCATGTGATTTCTTAAAATGAGTCACCAGATTGCACCATACCTTACGGTCACGGTCAATTCTCATCCGGTTCCAGGATGATATCCTCTGAGTTAACATCAAGATGTTCAGTGAGGAGATCAAGGTACAATTTGCCTCTGGTAATCGGGCTTTATAGTTTATATCCTCTACGTTCATTTTTGAAATCATAATATTTTACAAATGTGGATAAGCTGAATTTGTACAGAGGGATGATCAGAGTTGTCATGTATGGATGTGAGAGTTACACCTTGACGAATGACGAAGATGGATTGTAACATGCGAGGGAAAAATTATGTGTGTACATAATATATGGCCGAAAACTAGCGCTATCAATTAAAACTAGCGCTATCCAGATTCCGATTTAACTTCCCAAATGACAATTAAGAACGAATTAGAATACTCGACAGATATGTATTTAATATCGATAAAAGAACTAACCAGAATTAGTTTGAAGTTTTCATAATACGGTCATTTTGAGAGTGTATTTGCAAACTAAAAGCGATTGGCTATCGCAAATATTTTCCATGAGCGATATTTTCACAACACAGTAATTTATATGTCGCATTTAACAACTGAACTTATTATTTTAATTGTTTTGTTATTGCAAAACGTAACTTTTGCAGATAAATGAGAGGTAGACAAATTCTTTAATTATCAGCCTTATAGAGTGCATAATTCTTTTAATTTACTTCAAGTTTAGTAGGTTTAGTAATTTGTACGTTCTTGATCTTAAAGGCCGAAAACGATCCTAACCTGATCGCAACTGAGACTTTAAGAACCATTAACACGAATTGGTGCACATTTTGGAAGTTGCCCAATGAATGCTTTTACACAAAGAGAATCGAACTCGAAACCGTGGCGTGTTGAGAAACTTTCTTGACCGTAAGCTACAACCGGGGAATTTGTTATTTAATAGTCACAAATAGATATTTCATTTCTTATGTATTGTAGAAATTTGGTTAACCAATTATGAAAACCAATTTCAAATTTTATTTAATTTAGTTTTAATTAAGAAGTGCAGGGCGGACTTTTAGACTGTCCTAGCTTCTTGTAACTGTCAGAGCTCCTGCACCCAACGCGCGATCCTTCAAGTAAAGGTTGATAGCTGCCCTAAACTTGTGCATTTTATACTCCAACGGAAACTGAAAAGCGGATAACCACTTCCTAGATGTTCGATAAATAAATTCGCGCTCTGCACCTTCAGATCGAGGTTTCGGCAGCTTCACCGTTAACCTATGCGCATTAACATTAATATTAAAATCAAACGAACACAAAAACACAAGTGTTCTGTAATAAACACATCGTATGAAAATTTCTTTCGGAATGACAGTCAATTAACACTACTTGCTGGTTTTTGCAAAAGATAAAAAACCTGCCAAAAATTAGAGATTAGTTATCGGAAAAAAATGTTAGTCGATTTAGCATATTTTAATAACAAATCTACTTGTTTGATATCAGAAACTAAATTTTACACAAATTAATCATATTTTTTTAATTAAGATAATTAACTAGCATGTAATTTAATCTTTATTCACATTTTCAGCTGATGAAACTGTAATTATAAGCTATAGCAAGCTGATGAAACTGTAATTATAAGCTATAGCTTTAAAACCGAAACTGGCACTTACCGAACTTTATCTGAGACTGTTTGAACCATTTAATAGCGATTGGTACCCAAATGCTTTTATGCTTTTTATAGTACATATACTTTTTTGGCCAGTAGCGATAATCGAACTCGAAATCGAGAGGTGATTTGAATAAGATATACTCTCTTAATTAGTCTAACTACAACTTGGACATAGTAATTGATAGGAATTCACTTGTAGTTGATTTTATTATATCTTTTTGAAATTGTTTAAAAGGTTCAACCTTGTGTCTTAAGGAGAAATCCGACTACCATTAAGTTAAGACAATTTATTTATGAGAAATTATTTTAGGTGTGTTACGAGTAGATTAGGCAGTACCATTCAGATGGTACATTGAATTTCAATTTCAATCTATGTTTCTCATTAAATGCAGCTTTAATTATTATCCGCTCATGTTGAATTATATTTGCAGATTTTTGATTTACCTTGTCTTCAGTACATTTAATTTTGAATATTGATTTATGTTTAAATTCATGAATTCTTATAATCTAAATATTAGTTATGCTACTCTGTACTCAAAATGATTGGCCGCATTTAATCCAAAGTTAAATGATCAGTAACAGTTGCTACTTATAATTTAATGGTAAGAGAGAGTTTCACCACGCCGCCATCAACTTAACGTGCTCCAGATGACAAATAAAGCAATTGTGTAAAAACATTCCTTGAGCTGACCACCTACAATATACACCAATATGTATTGATAGTTCGTAAGGTCTCAGTTGATTATTTTTAGTAACGGTTTAAATGCCAGTTGTAGCTTAATGGTTAATAGAGATTCTCATCACGCCGCGGTCTTGAGTTCGATTCTCGCTGTTGACTAACATACACTAATTAACATGCACCGGATGACATAAAAGGCGATTGTGTGTTGAAACATTCATTGGGCTGACCATACCTACAATGTGCACCAATCGTTGAAAAACTGGTTCGTAAGTTCTCGGTTGAGACGCGGTAAGGAACGTTTATGGTCTCTAAGCCATAGATTATTTTATAAATACGACAATAACATCGCTTAGCCAGTTAATGCAGTATAAAATGACAGTAACGCAGTCATAATGCTGTGTCAAAGTTGAGAATAGGCTATCGAGAACTATTGCAATTAATTTCGATGTTCGACAAGGAGATGCGCTGTCCCCAATATTTTTTAATCTAATGTTGGAATAAATCCTTCGTAAAAGTGAAACAGCTCTAGGCAATACTTATTCCGACAACCCAATCAACTTTTAGCAAATATCTTGGATCTCCTTATCGCTGGAAATGGGACTTTCCTCTACGTCCACTACTGAAATCAAAATATCTTACAAATACGAATAAGCTGAAATTGTACGTTGATCAGACCCGTTTTCATGTATCGATGGGACAGTTGGACCTTGACAGATGAGTACAAAAGATGGCTTCTAATATTCGAGTGTAGAATCATGCGCTGTGATATATGGCCCAAAACGCGAAGTTGCTGGCACATACCGAGTTCTGTTGAATCACGAGATCAGGAATTTAATTCAAATTCCTGATATCGTGTATGAAATCAAAGGACAGCTGTACGCTGATCCGAACCGAATGAAACAGCGATCTGTCAAGAGAGAGAGAGCCGGATTTTGGTAGGCGAAGAGGTCGTTGTCGGCTACGATGTCTCCACGGCGTAGATCTGGCATCTTCTAATTGCTTGCAACAGTTTGAAGAGCTGGCTCGTGATCGAAACCGATAGAGTCAGATTGTTGACACGGTACGGACCAACAATGGCATGTAAAAGCCGTTAAAAAAATTATCGATTAATTAATAAACTCAGCATGAGCCAATGTAACTATCTTCCATTAGAAATTGTATATTACATAAAAAATATTTTATTTTATTTAAAATGTTTTTTTTTCTAAATAATTCGATATAATACGCAAATCATATCTTATCTCCATACTGATAACAAAATAAAAAGTTCACATAATTTAATTATTGTAGTCATAATTTTAGTATTGCTTCTTGTATACAGTACGTGACCAGTAGTTAAGAGTAATATAGTCAAACAATGTTTGGTATGCCAATTTATTTAGTTTTTTATAAATTCAATACATATTGTTACAAGTTGTACGTTTTCTCAAGGTACATATATATTGTGTATCTTCTTCTTGTAATAAGTTTATGCGGAAAATACAAAAGATAATTATACTGCTTGAATGGCAAACCAATCATAAACAATTATCAATGAATAATCTTGTTTGGAATCCCGAAACCTGTTGATTGGAATTCTTTATTGTGTTTCTGTATTCGTTTTTCAAATGGTTCAAGTACAATTTGGCTTAATTTTGGTGACTTCGTGCATATTTGATGACATTTTTTGTGCCATCTTCAATACTGGAATTCGGTTTGCATAAATTTTGTATCTATAAAAAGCTTGCAATTTACATATGTATTGTATTGTATCACCTTGAATCTCAAAACAGAGCTATTCAATAAAATTTAAACAAAAAAATAGTGTATTCGCGGCATCGCGTACTTAATTTTGGCGTTCACAAGGAAAAGTACTAAAAAGCTAATAAACAACAAATAAAATGAAAAAAAGATACAAAATAATTACTTTTATTACAAACAAAACAGTCATGTGATTGATTAGTCGTGATATAGTACTACATTTTTTTTGTTATTTTTTTTTGTTTTAGTCTTTAAGTATATAGAACTACTATAGTTTCAAAACAAACTGTGTAGAAGACTGATTTAATTATTTTGCAGCGCATACATTTACTTAGCACCACCGAAAAAGTGATTTATATAAATAATATTATAAAACACATTCAATTGTTTTGATTGTTGAAGAAAATAAAAAGTGAAATTAAGTATTTTAAGAATTAATTAGAACTGAAAAATTTAAAAATAAATTAGAGAATTAACTAAAATATAGAAAAGTCATGTGCCGTTGCTGTCAAAAGTGAGTATTAATGCAAATTATATTCTTAACATTAACAAAACCAAATTCATGTGATCAAATTAACGTGATAAGATTATTTATTTTATGGTTTAGTGATTTGAATGCCGCGATTTAATTTATAAGCGTGACGTTTTTAATTTTCATGTAATTTGAATATTACTAATTCGAAATTGGTTTGAATTAACGACCTTGCACAAGATAATTCAGGGTTATAGTATAATATTATAATATGGTATATAGATGATAGGTTAAGGTGGTTGGGTGTGGTTTTATTCCAAAAGGTGCACACTATAAACGAGCGCCGACCTGGTAGTTATATATAATGTAACCTTAGAAAGAGTTTTCCAATAAGAGGTTTCATTTTGATATTTAAAAAAACGAGTATATTTTTAGAGAAATGAATCAATCTTTATTTCATTGTAAAGAGGAAGGTATGCGATTTTTAATGACCAAATTGCACATTTGCGGTGATATGTCTTCGATAACTTCACGAATTACATCTTTAGAGTCTTGCACCGACTGTGGAGCATTGGCATAGAACTTATCTTTCACGTGGCTAAACGTGTTAAATCACAAGATCTCGGTGGCCAATTGTGGGTACCTCTTCGAGAGAGGTCAACTTTCTTTACAAAATTGCGGTTGTTTCATTGTTTGTGAGGCACGTAGCACCATCTAGCTCAAAATGTTGTCCACATCAATATCTTCCAATTCCGGCCATAAAAATCATTAATCATAGCTCGGTAGCGCAATCCATTCACCAGCCTCATTTTCGAAAAAATTAAGGCCAATCACACCGCCAGCCTAAAAACCACACCAAACAGTGACACGTTGACGATCGAGAGGCTTTCCAACAATCATTCTTGGATTTTTTGAGCCCCAAATGTGACAATTCTGCTTATTAACGTAGCCTCCGAGGTGAAAATCGGCCTTATCACTGAAAATAATTTTTCGATGAAAATCTGGATCAAAATTCAACTTTTATTGTGATCGACCGGCTTGAGTTCTTGTGTTAACTGAACTTTAAAAGCTTAAGACCTAAGTCTATATGCAAAATACGATGTAATGTCGTGTGTGAAACTTCTAATTCCAAAGATCGACGAGGAATCGACAAACTGGGCTCTTATTTTGGTACTCGATATCGAATAATCGAACGAGGATTTCGAACAATCGGTATTTTTAAAGTCGATAACTTACAAAATGAAAACGAACACCAAAGCAATCGCGTATAAACACAAACGATTGAGAATATCCTCGAATTTATGTTCGTTGTCTTGTTAGTTTTGTTAACGAACTATATGGGTATATAACGATTACGAACTACAAGAGGATACAAAAGTAAAAAATTGCAAGTCCTTAAATGGAAGCCGATGCTATATTATTTATAAATATGTAGTTATAAATATATATATATATATATATATATATATATATATATATATATATATATATATATATATATATATATATATATATATATATATATATATATATAAGGAATCAGCCCGTAACGGATCAGCATCCCAATCGGGGACACCCTGTATATATATATACATATATATAAACAGTCGCGCAATAAAGTCTACGATACACCATACGAAATAGCGATATTTTCAGGTTCGCGTTAAGTTCTTCAATTCTAAATCTGATTAGGTTAACGCCAAACTCTTTGCTGTCAATCAAGCCCAAAAATGTTAAATTTGGGCTAGTCGGTAAAAATAAACGTTTTCTATAAATTTAAACCATAATTTTGATGTTGTTTTCCGAAGTTCAGGCGCTTTTCAATATAAATTTTACTCAAACACGGTTTCTTTCTTGAAATACGACTGTGAACTCTTTTTTATCAAAACTTTTCGTACAGTTTCCGGATGAGTATTAATTCTTTTAGTTATTTCGAGATCTTTTGCAATGTCTGTTGCTCTAGTTTTGGGGTCAAATCTGATAATTCTAACAATATCTCGTTTATTACGCTAAGATAACTTACTTGGCCTTCCTGATCTAGATTTATTTTCAGGTGTTTTATTTAAATTATAATTTTCAACAATTGTTTGTATGTTTGAATGAGCTTTTCCGACAATTTAAGCGACTTCAGCATAGGACTTACCCTCCTTTCGTATGTGGCTAGTTAAGTTTCTTATGTCTTAAGAAAAATTTTACCACTTTTAACGGCATATTTAAAAAATACAAAAATTAAGAATTTTTTTTAAACTTTATCTATTCTAACTTTATACCAATTTAAAAAAACGAAAAGCGATTACTAATAATAGCATTACATGAATAAATACATTATTTTTCATACAATGTACGTAGATTTTTCTGTCTATCAAAAGTAATAAATTACTAATTATACCTTGTTAAACATAAATTCTTGAAATTTTCTCTGATTACTAATTGAAAAGACATAAATTAACAAGAGCAATATTTGTAAAATTTCGATGGTTTCGATGAAAATGCATTTTATTGAGGTGTACGTCGACTTTATTGGGCGACTGTATATATATATATATATATATATATATATATATATATATATATATATATATATATATATATATATATTTTATATATATATATATATATATATATATATATATATATATATATATATATATATATATATATATATATATATATTTATATATATATATATATATATATATATATATATATATATATATATATATATATATATATATATATGTATATATATTTATATATATATATATATATATATATATATATATATATATATATATACATATATATATATATATATATATATATATATATATACATATATATATATATAAATGGTCCGCCATCTAAAGTTTTTTTTTCAACTAGTGCTTATTTCGTTAATGGTAACACTTAGCTCATGTCTGATTTGACAGATAATTAGTTTTATCCTTCCGCTGAACAAATATGGTTGTGTATACGCTTGAACAACACTGGGAAATATTGCAACATTACTTTGAAAATCATGGTAAAGTTGCAGAATGTGTGCGAAAATTGCGTACGGATTTTGAAAGAGGAGAAGCATACCGTCAGCTCCGTATGTTCGTTATCTTGTGAAAAAAGTGAAAGAAACTGGCATCCTCATCGATAAACCAAAGCATGAAAAGCCAGAAACAGTGCGTACACCCGAGAATATTGATACTGTGGCAGAAAGTGTGCGTGATGCGCCATCAACATCAATTCACCGTCGTTCTCAACAATTTAATATTTCGGAGACATCATTGAGACGAATTTTGCATAAAGACCTTGGTATTACGCCATACAAAGTCCAAAATTGGTTCAAGAATTGAGGTCAAGTGACCATCCAATGCGTTTTCGCTTCGCTGAGTGGACCTGCGATCGACTTACAGAAGATGCCGATTTGGCCAAAAAAATCATCTTTTCGGATGAAGCTCATTTTGATCTTGGCGGGTATGTAAACAAGCAAAACTGTTGCATTTGGGGCACGGAAAATTCGCACGCATACATTGAAAAGCCGGTACACCCAAAACGAGTCACTGTTTGGTGCGGATTTTGGTCCAGAGGCATAATTGGGCCATTTTTTTTTTCGAAAATGAGCAAGGAGTGGCCGTTACAGTCAATGGCGATCGTTATCGGGCCATGTTGAACTAATTTTTGTTCACAAAAATTGAAGAAGAGGATATTGGCAACACTATTGGCAACCCTGTTTGTGAAGATCGCATTATCAGCGATAGAGCTGATGTCGTTTGGCCACCTCGGAGCTGCGATTTGACACCGTTGGACTATTATTTAAAGGACAATATTCGTGAAGCCATTGGTGAAATACAGCTGCACACAATCGATAATGTGCTTAAAAATTGGACCGATCGTGTAGGCTACTGCATGGCCAGCCGAGGCAGCCATTTGAATGAAATTATTTTCCATTATTAACCGGAAGGATTGTACTTTTAAATAAAAAAAGAAATTTGAGAAAATATTTAGTATTTTTTTTTATAGCATTTTCAAAAAAAAAAGTTATTTGGCGGATATATATATATATATATATATATATATATATATATATATATATATATATATATATATATATATATATATATATATATATATATATATATATATATATATATATATATATATATATATATATATATATATATATATATATATATATATATATATATATATATATGCATACATATATGCATATGGTCTCATACAATGCAGGTATAGCTGTAGCATCTCCGCTCTACTCCCAAGCCTTTTTTATCGTGCTGAATGGTGAACCTTGTTGAATGTGCTATGGGATACGGCTAGAATGGTGAAATGAAATTTTAGAATAAAACAACTTACCGCTTGGCTTACTCAAACTAAGGTGGCACCGCATACGCTCAGGACTGCGTGGCTAAGGGTATCCTAAGTTTCTAGTATGATCACTCCGAATTAGGTGACTTAGTGGGGAAAGGAGAATCTATCTATACAAACAGAAATCGGTACAAAACTGGCGGTAAAGGGGGTATCCATACATTCGTCAGCATCTTAGTAGTACGGGGAAATTTTTTAGACCCACGCTGTCCATCCAACCAAAATTTAGAGTAGGTTCAATTTTTACAATCAACTCAATAGCCATGGACTACCTTTAAACTTCAGATGGCTGGAAGAAAGTGTGAACCGATTTCAAATATAATATTAAATAAAACGTAAAATCATGAATCTGTCATACGAGTGATACACTTAAGAAACGCAGTTATGATTGGAATAACTGGCACTAATTCGTTTGCTGATAAACGGTTAAGTGTACCAATCAATCCAATTTCACCAACATCCGAATTGCAAAGTTCTATTGATGATGAATATTATGATATCAATGACCAAATAATTCAACTATCAAATAATAAACCGAATCAAAATATAATAACAAAAGTATACTTTTTAAATGTTAAAATTCAACAATATGATTAATTTTAGGATAGGTATGACCATTAGTACAAAATTTCCCTTTTCATTATTTGGCAGTGTATATTTTTTTTTTCGATCGTATTACCAAATACCCATTCATGTTCGAATCGAATTGATGATTCGTATCGAATAGCAATACGAATCGAATTCCCAAATACGCCTGCTGTGTTTTCTTCAACACTTTTATCAGCAATAATCTCAGTAGTTCTTGACCGACGCACACGGTTTCGATTCTTCACATCAATAACTTGTCCCAATAGCTCAAATTTTTTCAACTAGTTTTTCAATCAATATTGTCAGCCGAGAAGGTGTTCAGTTTTGGGGTGTCGCTTTGATGTTAATTGGTCTGGACTTTATCGATACCATGACAAAGCATTAAATGATTGTAATGCGATTACTTTAAATATGATAACGTATGAATAAGGTTGAATTTAAGACCAACTTCACATATATTTTCTTTGTTTGTTGTGTCCACTTAGGCTCAATTGGCCTATTGTGACATTCCTACGACATGCGGCTATAGGTCCGATTTTCGTAGATCCATCTGCACATTGCTTAGTTCCATGCCTGCCTATTTAGTGAAACCACACAGTGACCCGTTCACCACAGATTGTGGATGTCCCTTTTCAAAGTAGAAATAATACCGATTAGAATACAATGAATTCCGAAAATCTAATGTGAAAATCCGAAAGCTATATGTAGTAGGTAGACGAATTTCACTTGTGGAAAAAATCCGATATCGGATATTATTTTTATTTAAATATAAATTGTTTGATATACCTGACATGTGAGTGCGGTACGGTATCAAGAATTTCTCAAGTTACATTTTAGAAGTGGGATATACAAGATCAATCTAGTGGAAAACAATATCTATAGTAAAGAAAAAAAGAAAAACAAAAAAAAATTTCTAGACATTAAAATAAGATCGAGTTATGTTGGTAGTTGGTACTAAGCTGAAATACCTGCTCAATTATGGTATACAGCGACACAGGAATAATTACGTACGTGGAGAGAATTATTAATCGGTATTAAAACAAATTTTTAATCATATTTTAATGAGATTGCTTTGCATGAAAAATTACAACGTAATTTTCCAAAACGGGAACAAAGTTATATCGAATATTTTTACAAAATGATAGCACTGCAACATAAAATAATATCAGATGAAGTCATAATAAGGTATATTATTATGGGGATCAATGACCATTTATTGGTTGTTTACTTGAAAACTCAAAGGATCGACAAAACCAATTAAGAGAACGATTAGAATGGTATATGTCCTCATGAACTTAAAGTAAAGAAAAGCGATACAAGTTTTAAAAATAAAGGAGTGTTTTAATTGCCATGCCTATGGACACATTCCGTTGAATTGTTTGAAACCCAGTCGGCGCGAAAGATGTGTGAAATGTAATCGAGTGCACGGTACGAATGATACCGAATGCAAAAATTAAACGTTTAGTGGGAATGTTGCATTGAAAAATCGAAGCCCCTATACTAAACAGGTTAAACTTGGTACAGTTGAAATGTCAACGAAATCAATGATACGAAAATCCATTTACAATTAGATGTAATTCTATGCAATGCAGAAATTAAAGGTTTCGGTGGTGGATCGTTCAAAGCGAGTGGAGAAGTTAAGACGACGACTGAAATTAAAACGAAATAATGGCGAACATCGAAATATTGTGTTTATAGGGCAGAATTTTATCGATAAACCTAATATAAAATTAACTATGATGAATGGATTAATAACATTCGAAAAAGTAGTTGAAAGTGACGTTAACGAATTAAGGGAAATTAACCTTATCAGAGTAAAAATAAAACCATCAGAAGAAAAATCGAAGGAAGAAATTGCCAGTGGTGAACGAGTGCAACAGGTTTTTTTGTTATTAATAAAACCGAGATAGGCGAATGAATCTTTGTTTATCTGAAGAAGATATCAAAGCAAACGCGTCTTTGATAGCGTGTGAACGTAAAGAAGTTATGAAATTAATAAGTCGATATAGTCGATATTTTGCTTCTAACCAGTCGGAGCTAGAAAAGATAAAGTCGTTGGAATTGGAAATAAGCCTTACAAATACCGATCCGGTAGTGTATAGTCCATATCGATTATCGTTTCATCAACGAAACAATGTTAAGTTGATAATCGACGAGCTTTTACAGAATGGAGTCAGATTTCATTTACTGTAGTCCGATCGTGTTGACGAGAAAGAAGTCCGGTGAAACAAGAATGTGCGTAGACTATAGACGTCTAAATGAATGAACAAAAAGAGACCGGTTTTCTTCACCGATAATCGAGGACCAATTGCAAAGGTTAGGAGGTTGTAACTATTTCACAGTATTGGATTTGACTAAAGGATATTATAAAATTCCGATTGCAAAGGATTCCATACCGTTGACGGCTTTCGTTACTCCGGATCGGCATTATGAATTTTTGAGAATGCCTTTGGTCTGACAAATGCTCCGACGGTATGTCAAAAGTTTGTGAAAAGAGTCGCACGTGAAATGAATGGCGAAATAGTAGTGAATATAGATGACATAATTATTCCTAGCCGAACTGGATGGAATAGTAAAATTGGAAAGACTATTGACCATCATTCAGTGACATACATTGGGCTAACGTCAAAATTAAAAAAAATGGAAATTCCTGAAGGAGAAAGTCGAATTTTTGGGTTATGAGTTTTCGTATGGAACGCTGAAATCGGGAACATTTAAAACCGACGCTATTATGAATTATCCTGTTCCTAAGGATAAACACGAAGTAAAACAATTTGTTGGCTTAACGAGTTATTTTCGAAAATTCGTGGCTAATTTTGCCATTATAGTTGAACCATTGACGCGATTAACAAAAAATAATTTTCATTTTGAATGGACAAACGAGCAACAGAAAGCATTCGATGAACTAAAAAAAAACTAGTAAGTCGCGATGTGTTAACCATTGTTGATCCGGAAAAAGAATATCAAGTATATAGAGATGCAAGTTCAAGAGGTTTTGCTGGTGTGTTAGTGCAAATAGATGGGAAAAACTAAACGAGACCTGTTTTATATTATAGTCGGAAGACAATGGCAAACGAAGCAAAATTTCACCTGTATGAACTGGAGTCTTTAGCTGTCGTTGAAACGTTAGAGCGGTTCCGTGTCTACTTAACCAGAAAACAGTTTAAACTATTAACCGATGAACATTTTTGGTTCTCGCGAGTGTCAGATTTTGTGAAACGCTATATTTCAGCATGTATTGAATGCTGTTATATGAAAAGTGTTGGTGGGCGACCAGAAGGTGATCTGTATCCTATCGAAAGGGTTACTGTGCCATTTCATACGGTACATGTGGGAGGTGCCGAGCAAGGAAAAGTGCATGCCAGCGATCGAATGAAGCCATGGTGTGCATTGCAGGATTTAGATTTTGATGATCCTGATGAGGACATCAGAGATATCAGGATGGACGAATGTAACCATACAGTAACACGTTCACAGTGTGAACTATGATCGGGTGTGGATGTCCCCTTTCAAAGTAGAAATAATACCAATTTGAATACAACGGCAAATAAAAAAGATAAGTAAGCCGAATCGCGTAAGGAAATGGACGTATTCAGTATTCGTTGAACTAATTTAAATATTTATTGTTTGATCAAAGATTATTATATACTATAAAGATAGTTCAATCAGAGTAACATTTTAAATACAAAAATTATAATTCCGGGCACCGCTACATAGTGACGGGTACCTCTGTCCTATAGTGAAACAAAACAAAACAAAATCTTTGGTTTGATTTACCTGACATGTGAGTGCGGTGGTATCAAGAATTTCTCTTGTTACATTAGTACTGACATGGAAGTTGGATCGGCGCATGGAATCTCAACAGGGTGTCACAGATGTGTACATTCTCACCACTGATCGTAATCAGATGGTGAAAAATCTCTTTTGCATTCTGCTCCTATGGGGATTTGAATCCGGTACCTCCCGCTCTAACTGCCACAGGTAGTTACATACATACATTAAATAATAACTTATCTTTTTTGTTCAAACAAAATTTAAAGAAATTGCGATTTTCAAAAAGGAATACTGTGAAAAGAACTTTTTTATAAAAGTCATAATGCTATGTTTTAGACATTTAAAAATTAAAATTATAATAAATTGTTTTTTAGTTTTTTATTGTGACGAAAGCGTAAGTTCTATTCGATCGTTCGAGAAAAATCTAAACGGAAATTACACAGATATATCACAATTTCCATCATCAGTTTCGTCATCGCCTGCACTAAAACAGCTCCAAATTCTTAACCAGTGTTATTCAATCTACCGGAGACACCATATCACTATCTTCTGACGTGAATTTCATCTTAAAAAGTCGTCCGTTGTATTCAAGTGTCAATGGATCATTTTGTGTGCAAATAATGTTTTACTAAATATTTTAAGATCGATATAGGGACAGGAAAGTGGATTTTTATTTTGACAAAAGTCAATCTGATATCGGCCAGTTGTATTAGTATTAAGGTCACCAATCAACTTCACGTGATGTGCGCAGGCTGATATTTCAGACGCCTTCGAACAGCTCGATGAAGAGTGATGTGCGCTTAGTTATCACAGAATAAAAATAAATAAAATACATCTGTGTAAAATATACATACATCAGTGCTTCTCAAATTGGGGGCGAGGTCTTCAAAGTCCTGCCAGAGAGCCGCGAAATATTTCAGTATTTAAAAAAAACGTGATGTTATGTATTTATCATATGATCATTAGATCGGACGATTTAATGTGAATTGAAAAATCAACTCGACAGATAAACTACCGAATATCTCGCATTTAATTCAAAGATTGAAACATCGTGCCTTAGATATTCTATATTTTATGTTATTTCTAACACCTGACTTCCGCATTCTCTTTGAAAAACGAAAAAATCTCACACGATAAGATAAGATTTTATATTAATAGCAGCAATAAAAATTTATGAAATTATGGATGGTGATAAAATTGCTATTCCTTTGAGGTCGATTCCTTGTTCAAATGATACTATGAAAAGGAGAAAAATATATATTTGGCTGATTTTTTGACAAAGTAAATTAATTGAATCTTTCTCCACAGTGAAAAGTCAACATTTTAGTCCACAGTGAAAAGTCAACAGTATCAACATTTTAGTTCTAAATACCAAACTCCAAGTTATCCAACAAAAACCTTTCCTCTTAGTCAAAAAGTAGTACAATGATGCACATACATGTTTTCATGCACTTTTTGTCTTCAATTAAAAGTGTAATACTTGATCACCACAACGACTCTCAGCAATGAGCAAATATTTCCCATACTTAAATTTGATTTCCAAAGACCGAGCTCGGGTTGTTCAAGACGTGAGATCGTATCGGTCGTCAACAAAATTCGTAGGCAGTGACCATTTTATGGTTGCTGCAAAGCTGCGATGGAAATTTTCGTACAAGTCAAGGAGGACAGGAGAATATAAAACGCGATTCTCCTGTGAAGGTCTGATAAATGAAGAAACAAAACGAAAATACCAAGATCTTGTCAGCAATAGCATCTTACGATCCAATTACCAATCTGATGATGTGAACAGTGTCTGGGAAGTATTGAAAACCTCGGTTGTCGATGCCGCCCAGCACACTCTCGGTATAGTGAAAACTAAGCCCAAAAATGATTGGTTTGATGAGGAGTGTCGTCTTGCTGTTGAGCAACGCAATATAGCCCACAATGAAGCGCAGACTCGGTTTACAATTGCAAGGAAAAACAAGGCAGTTCTTGCTAGGAGGACAGCTAAACGCATTTGTAGACAGAAGAAGCGCGAATGGTGGAAGGCCAAGGTCTTAAGAGTACAACAACTCAGCAATGAGCACAATTCGCGTGGTTTCTTTAAAGGAATCACCGAATTGCACCATACCATAAGATCTCGGTCAACTGCCATTCGGGACCAGGATGGAAACCTCTGTGTTAACGTCGATGCGGTACTCGATACATGGCGTGAACATTTTTCTGATCTACTTAATGTTCCACATGTATCACAAGCTGTGTTTGAATACCCTCAAATACAGACCGCGGAGATGTTCATTGAGGATCCATCCTATGAGGAATTCACAATGGCCATGCAGAGATTAAAGAAAAATCGTTCACCAGGGGTTGATTGCATTAATTCAGAGCTCTTGATATTCGGAGGGCTAACTTTGTGGAACTGTCTTTTCGACTTTATTCGATTGGTATGGCGAAATGAAGTTATGCCTGACGAATGGAAAGTGGCCGCGTTATGCCCAATTTTCAAAAAGGGTGATCGCTTGAAATGCGAGAATTATCGCGGTATAGCTCTCCTTTGCACAGCATATAAGTTACTGTCTTACATCATCTTGGGAAGAATTACTCCTCTAGCGGAGGAAATTGTCGGTGACTACCAAGGAGGATTTCGTCCAAATCGGTCAGTCACTGATCAAGTTTTTTCGCTACGGATGATTCTTTCCAAGTACTACGAAACATCTCGCGATGTACACCAGGTGTTCCTAGATTTCAAGCAAGCCTATGACTCGATCAATCGAGAGAGGCTATGGTATGCGCTTGAATATTTAGGAATACCACAAAAATATGTACATCTGTGTAAAATGACAGTAACGCAGTCACAATGCTGTGTCAAAGTTGAGAACAGGCTATCGAGAATTTTTGCTATCAATTCCGGTGTTCGACAAGGAGATGCGCTGTCCCCGATACTTTTTAATCTCATGTTGGAATACATCCTTCGTAAAAGTGCAACACCTCAGGACAATATCTTATTCCGACAATCCAATCAACTTCTTGCGTATGCAGATGATATCTGTGTGATTGGATTAAATGGCAACGGAGTGAAAGAGATACTTGATCCACTGGAACAGTTTTCAGCTTCCGTTGGTCTCAAAATCAATGAGTCCAAAACCAAATATCTGATCTCTGGTTTTCGAGACCAAGACGCAAGTGATTTCAGTAGTGGAAACCACACGTTTGAAGGAGTGATGAGATTCAAGTATCTTGGATCTCTCATTACTCACGATAATAGTGTGGGAGAGGATATCAAGGTTCGGCTTGCCGCTGGCAATCGGGCTTTGTATCCTCTACGTCCACTGCTGAAATCAAAATATCTTGCAAATACGGATAAGCTGAAGCTGTACAGAGTGTTGGTCAGACCCGTTGTCATGTATGGATGTGAGAGTTGGACCTTGACGGATGAATACGAAAGATGGCTTCTAACATTCGAGAGAAGAATCATGCGTGTGATATATGGCCCAAAACGCGACGTTGATGGCACATACCGAGTTCTTTTCAATCACGAGATCAGGAATTTAATGCAAATTCCTGATATCGTGCATGAAATCAAAGGACAGCGAATACGCTGGCTCGGTCACGTTCTGCGTGCTGATCCGAAACGAATGATACAGCGATCTTTGAAGGGAGAACCGCCTTTCGGTAGGCGAAGAGGTCGCTGTCGGCGACGATGGCTCCACGGCGTAGAGAGCGATCTGGCATCTTCTGGTTGCTTGCAACAGTATGAAGAGCTGGCTCGTGATCGAAACTGTTGGAGCCAGATTGTTGTCACGGTATGGTAAAAACCGAAAAAAAAAAAAAAAAAAAAAAAAAAAAAAAAAAAATGAAAATCAAAAGTACAATTTTCTAAATCTGTAAAATATGATCATATGACGTGGGACTTCTTTCATTACATTCAACTTCAAGATAATTGTCTGATATCATCAAGAATAATTGATTGATATCAGACAATTCTCTTGAAGTCGAATGTAATGAAAGAAGTGTTACGTAATTTTCAGTAAGGCGACAGATGATGAAAATGCTGTTTCAAACATAATTAAACATAATTATTTTGCGAATTCAAATTTTTGACAACTGTCCATTTTTGTTTGTTCCACTTTTCTGGTTATTGGTCGGCACCTATTAACAGAAGATTTTAATGTCAAATTTAAATTATTTCTCATACAAATAAGCAACCGGTGATTTTTAAACCCATGTTGCGTTACTTTTTTTATGTAAACTGGAGTCTGTAGTAGAACAGTTTTCGCTGTAGGCTCAGTAATGTTTCGCTCGTTAATTTGACCATTAACCATTCCAAAAATATTAAAAATGATATATGTTTTTGTATTATAGTTGCCTAGAGGATTGTTACTGGAATTGTATTGAAGAGAAATTTTGCTATGATGAAACAATTGCCTACTATAATCCTGAAGAAGATGATTATTATCACCAAAAAAAAGCACCCAGCTCAATCCCAAATGATAATAATAACTCTCCAATTGTCAATCAACCAGCTTCACGACTGGATAGACATTGTTCGGTTATAAGGTATGTCATGTTATTAAAATAATGATATTAATTATGTATTATGATTAAATAATTTTTCACAGTTCTAAAATTCACGAAGATGAATTTTGTCGTGAAATTCAAACGAATGTTCCTATATTAGCGCCAGAAATTTTATCAGTATTTGCCAATTCACAAATTTTTCACGAACACCAACCTAAAACATTAAAATCATCTGCATCAAAACCGCAGTCAATTGAACCTGTGGTCGCCATACATAAAACAAATGTGAACCGAACTGATTCTGAAAAATTACTCGATCGTTTAGAAGGTAACGCATGAAACCGTAAAGTAATAGAAATAACATTTAAACAAATTGCATATTCATCAACACCAAATCAAATATTGGAAATTTTTACCAAACACGAGTGAGAATGATCATTCCAAAAACTAATCCGCATGAGGGTAGATGTATTAATTTATTGTTTCAAGTGATCATCGATCATTGTTATTAATATTAGTAGTTTATAGTAGTACATATTTAGAATTTTTTATTTACGATTTTTGTATTATATAACTTGAAAGAATATCGTTAATAGTTTTTTTGATTCATCTAAATTTATGTTTGGTTATTTTTTTTAAATAATTTCATCTATCAATTTTTACTGTTGCATGGATATTTAAAAGAACCAAACCCGTTTAACACAAACCTAAAAGTTACGGTAATAACTGAAATCACATCCATTACAAGTACATAATAAAAAGGTGGGTTATTATCGTTTAATTTCTAATTTTATTGTACCTGTGGTGGTGCATACATTTATAAAACTAAGAAAGATACTCATTCATCAACTGTAGCTTACATTCATTTTTAACGCTTATTAATGTTTCTAAATTGCATTTTGGGGCTCGTGATAATTTCTTTACACTCTAAAACATAAAAATTGTAAAATCTATATGTATATATGTTATGTATTATTTATATATAGGAAGAACAATAATAGATGGCCCTATAATTGACACTTCACAGAAATCGAAAGTTTCAGTTCTTATAAATGATGTAAAATTACGTGCTTCACCATCCTCTACCTCACTCGCATCTCGTCATTCATCTCGTCAAATTGATGCAATTAAAGAAGAAGAGGATACTGTTATAACACCTAATGAAACCGAAGTTGATGAAATTCAACTACGACCGAAATTTGCTACACACTATACACGAGATCAAAATGTAGGCGATATAAATACATTCTTAAAACCTCAGTCTATATTTGATTTTCGTCCTGTCAGCGAGACTGATATATACACGATAACAAAATTGTCTTATGGACAAATAAGTGCTGTACCAGAAACACCACAAATACGCTATTCAAATTTACCGAAAAATTATAAAGGACAACCAGAATCACCAGGATATCGCGAAAGTAAAAGTTTATATTCAATACAAACTGCGGAAAGTGCTAGAGTATTAGAATTAGAACAAATGAAAATGCCACGTTCTTCTTCAAAACCTACCCTTCTTTTTTCACAACAACAAATAACACCAGCCCGTGTTCATAGTGCAGAAAATTTGGCGGTACACGCAGTTCATAAGAAAAGTAAACGATTGAATTATATACGTAAACAATTGCCACCCTTAGTTATAAACACCGACAGTAGTAAGTGAGAGTGATAGTGTTGTAAAAAATTTGATCGCGTGATTTTAAATTCCATTGTACATTGTAAATTTTATTGTATATGTTTTGAAATAAATGACAGAAGTATTACTTTTAATAAAAAATTTAGTTATAATTGAATAGTTTTCAGGAGATTAAGCAAATTAAGGGGAAGAATACGTACAATAGTTGCCAGCAGTTTAAATAAGTTAAGGTAAAGAATACATACTGAAAGAATTAGCTCGGAAAGGAAACTTTTAAAAGGCTAAGGCACAATTTGAAATAATTCATCCAGAGTCGTATGTTGGTGCATTTGATCAAGTCAACGAAATAAGTCCAAACTTAATATTTGGTTTGTTTATGAGCTAAAACATACTCAAAACATACTCTATTAGTTTGATAAAAGTAAATACATAATAAGGACATTGCTGTAATAAAATCAAACAAAGTACACAATAAATTGATAATTGATGGATTCGATTATAGTAAAGTCGGGTGATATGGTGTAGTTATATGAAATGGCACAGATGATGTTTCTCTCACACGATAACACTCTTCGGCTGTAACAGTCTCTCAATGTCAGATTTTTAAAATATTTTAAAATTATAAACAAAAAAAATTAAAAATCGCATTTACATTTTTTCTTATTTGTTTTGTTGTATGTGTGAGTCGGTAAGTATAAATCATGGGTGTGTGAAATATTTTTTAAAATATATGGTAAAGATTATATTTAATTTTTCTGAAACTAAATATATTCTGTTTTTTGCTATATGGGTGAAATGGTACTTCAACAGTAGGGGTGATATAGTATACTATACCATTTCCAGTACTACCAATCATACCGGTTTAATTATACGGAAGCATTGGTACTTTCCAATGATACAATTGTAAAATTTTTCTGAGTACTAATTTATTTTAGATATACGTACAATAACATACAAGCGAAAAAATTGTTCGGCATTATTATTCTTGCGGAAATAAAAACCTTTAACTATCAATTGTACTATTTATCCTTACACATTGTGCTATATCACCCACTGGTAAGGGTGATATGATAAGGTTATTTGGACAGTTAGTTTTTTTAAATTTGCTTGTTCTTAATGAATTAAATGTATAATTGAATTTTATTGATACTATAAAATAACTGAAAAATAGTATACATTTGTTTTTTTTTGCTTTAAAACAACTCTTTTACATGTACGAGTAGTTTTTTATTTACATAAAAAATTAAAAAAGTATACATCTCCCTACTTCACCCATATACAATGATTTACAATCAAGAAGTAAGAAAAATGTATTTAGATGGTGTTGTTCTCAAAGGCAGCAACTTTTATGTAAGGCTACAGTAACCACAGAGGTAATTAATGAATTGCAAGTTCTCTAAAATGAATCATCAACACAGCCATGATTTTAGTGCGTTTAAGAAACATGTTACCCAAGCTAACAATGTTTTACAATATATGTCATCTTCTTCATTGCAACCTTGTCAAATAATACGTGAAGCTGTAAGTTTTCAACCGAACTGTAGAGTATATTTACTAAATAATAAGAAAAAAAGGCTCAAAATGAAAAAAATAGAAATATTCGTCGGGCGCAAACTACTTTCAAAGAACCGGATAGCTAGATGCCTGAAGAATTATTATTCCTAAAGAATTATTATTTTTGGAAGATGAGTTATTTGTGCTCTTAGAGAAAAGGTTTAATGATGAAATATTAACTATCTCAACGAATACCTCGTTAACTCCACCTAGGAACGTCTAGTGTTGGCTAATAGATGGAGCATTTTATATTGTTCCATCGATTATGCGGCAAATGTTTAGCATTGGAGATCAGATTGTTCCTCTTGTATTTTGCCTCATGAATTCGAAATCGAAAAATTCATATTCAGAATTTTTTTATGAATTTCACTATTAAGCAGCCAAGAAAAATATTCCATTGAAACCCAAAATTATGATTTCTGATTTTGAAAAATCAATGTGAAATTTGCCAAAAATATTTCTCGAAAAATATATAAAGTTAAATATGGCAACTATATATATGTGTATAATTAATATATAGTAATTATAACTTTCATATGATATACTCTATCCATATTGTAATAATTCACTTCTGACTACTGTCGAATTAAGACTTAAATTAAGAGGTATAGACTGCTTGACTGCTGATTATTAATGAAAATGTTTCTTTATGTACCTAATTATATTGTGATGGTACAAAACCAACATCCATATACTCGTACATTGTATATCGGTCAAACATAAATATGTTCCCATCAAATTATGCGATTTCACCATAATGTTGATGTGGTCATTTTGTGGCACTTTATCACATTTCGTGATAAAAACTATGATATAATGAAATTGTCGTAGCTTACTGCAGGTTAATTATGAATGAATAACTTCAAGTCATATATTGAAACGAGTAAAAACGACGATAATATATTCCATCTCGCTTTTACTTGTCAACATTTTATACAGTTAGTCATATGTCATGTTAAAATGGTTTCCAATATCATATATTAAGTTAACTTCCTATACTTACCCTATTAAAAAAAATGCTCACTACCTATTCAACCACTTCATATAAAAAATGATATAATTAATTTCTGGGTGGTCATTTTGTGGCGCTTTATCACATTTCGTGATAAAAACTATGATATAATAAAATTGTCGAAGCTTACTGCAGGTTAATTATGAATGCAAACTTCAAGTCATATATTGAAACGAGTAAAAAAAACGGCAATATATTCTATCTCACTTTTACTTTTCAACATTTTATACTGTTAGTCATATGTCATGTTAAAATGGTTTCCAATGTCATTAATTAAGTTAACTTCCTATAATTACCTTATTAAAAAAAATTCTCACTACCTATACAACCACTTCATAAAAAAAATGATATAATTAGTTTCTGGGTTATGCGAAACGTCAATTTATCACTCTAAAATATTCATTTCTCCTTCTAATTCATTATTTCTCCTTTATTGTTTATTGCACAGGGTTGTGTTTGTAGACTTATTTTATTTTTTCTATATCACGAAAAAAGTCTCCAACCGTGATATAAAAGTATGACAAAGCACCACAAAATGACCACCCTGGTAAGCGAAACGTCAATTTATCACTCTAAAATATTCATTTCTCCTTAAAATTCATTATTTCCCCTTTATTGTTTATTGCATATTGCACAGGGTTGTGTTTGTAGACTTATTTTATTTTTTCTATACCATGAAAAAAGTCTCCAACCGTGATATAAAAGTATGACAAAGCACCACAAAATGACTACTCAGATCATATTACCAATTATGATACTGCGAGTACATAAATGAACATAGTAACCTAATTAAAATATGCGATCAGCTAATGTTCATATAAGTAGCTACTGTAGTTGTAATCTGTGTTGCTTTAAATATAACTACGTTATTGGAATGGTGGTATGTAAAGCAACATGCTCCGGGGCCCAGCGGTGATGGCATTTTTTGACTGTGTTACCCGGGTTCTAACAGACATTAATTTGTATTTTTGTGTAACTTTGATTGGTGTGCGGACTAGAGTTTAAATAAATAATAAAAGTAATAATAATTAAGTTACAGATTCCTATCTAAGAAGTTTATTTTTAGAATTTTATTAAATGATTTAATTTTAATACGTTATAGCTAAGTTGCAGGTTATAGCTAACTTACTCATTTATTTATTTATATAAATAATTTACCCTATTCACGAATTGACAGTTTATTAGGTCGTCATAGTGTATGAACATGAAATGCTGTCGGGTCATAAAATAAATAAATATTGCCCTCGCGTAAGATGGTGGTGGATCTGGAAATATCGGGACGCAACTTTATATGCAGCATTTGATGAGAAGACCTCAGGATAATTAACGTAAATACTCCAGTTTCAACTGTTGAGGTAACACAAAGACATATGATGGAATTGGAAATGTTCTTCCTATCCAAATAATAATAATAACCAATGTTAATGTGAAAATGATATAGATTTTACTAACAAATTATATTATTTTACTAATTATGTAACAGGAAAAGGTTTCTGCTGAAGATTGTCGCAATAGTCTTTTCTGGGACTAACATTCCTTTCCTGAAAGCCCTCAGTGTTGTGATGTCATTTGCATTATTGTTGCAAATTTTTGGAATGTAAGTTTGGAATATCACAATATAACAATATCATGAAATATTTAAATATCATCCCGAAAAAATATTACCGTAATGATAGTTTTTGATGCCAGCCCGAAAAGATTTACTGACGACCGTTGCTACTATTAACTCAAAAAAAAACTCTCAAGAATCTTTTAACTTCCAGCACGTGAAGAACAATTATTAACAATACCATCTCGTCGTCTGAATTCATACAAGACATGGATTACAAAATGCGAGATGGTATGGAATATGCAGATGATCGATACACGTTCCATCTGGCGCATTATGAAAAAAATTATATTAGTCGAATTTTAGTTATATGACTCAGTATAGTTGTTTAATTATGAATTATCTGTTAGTTGATTTTATGATATAATTGTTTATAGAATTTTGGAAAATCCTAATGTTGTCGTGTTCTTATTGTTTTCTTATATTTTTTATGATTATAGTGTTACAGTGTTTTGACTTATTGAATTTAATTTATATATGTAGGGTAGTAAATTATATGATGTATATTGTATTTTTTCTATTTCATTGCAATAAAGTAACATGTGTGGCTCGAGCTTGATAAGTCCTAAATTTCTTACTTTTATAAAATATTAAGTTAGGTCGTCTCTGTTCGCAACCATCGTTTGTTTTACAGAACGCTTCATAGTGCTTTGCGGTTAATCGAAAATTAACTATGAAGTTTATTGTGTATCTTAAATTATTTACTAACAATGTTTGGGTCGATCATTGATCGAAATTTTCTTATGCGATAAATTTGTTAAATTCATTTATCCGTTACCTCCATATCTTTTGTACTGCAGTACAAGTTTGAATGTGTTATTTTGTATTCAGATAAACATATTTGTACGTTCGAAATTTCAATCTTTTCTAGTTTACATACTGACGCCTTTCAAAAATTATTATTTTACAAATTGAACACAAAAATAATATAATTTTGTAAGTAAGGTAAATTTTTAAATAATGATCTGTTATGTTTGTGATATTTGATTTTGAACTCACAATCGCAATTGTTTTTAAATATTTTATGTAGTGCATTAAATCGTAGTTTCCTAAATCGACGATTTCTGATAAATGAGTAGATTGTTCAAAAATTATTAGTCTGAAAACTGTTTGTATATTCACCAGACATTTTACAAAATAGTCAAAACCACATGTATTTTCATAAAAGCCTTATTTTCTAGATTTCCATTTTGCAGAAATTGATAATGTGATAGATAATCTATTATATTACTAATTTTTTTAGGAGTTGTATGATATAAACTCATATTTTGTTGGGTTTTCATTTGTCATTTAGAAAATATTATTAATTGTTCTTCTTGAGTATTCAAACTAAAATCCAAAATATAAAGTTATAATAAAGTTATTGAACAATGAACTTCCTTTTGATCAAAGATTGCTTAGGACCCCATTTTTTTGTTTTATTTAATATTTTTGCTAAGGTTAATTTGCCAACAGTTTGTTTTGGAGAATTGTGACTATAAATAAAATTCCGCTAATAGAATTCATTTCAAACGACTATAACTAAATACAAAACATTGTCTCTTATTAAAATATTTTAGAGTAAAGTTTATACTTTTTGTAGATTACTATTAAGTATTAATATTTTGTTAATGATTATTCTTCATGGTTTTTGGGGATTTGTTTTTGAACAAACAGATACAACTGTCGTAACAGTAAATCTTTTGGGGCTTACATCAATATTAACATTTTTAGGGAAAAGGTACAACAGTAAAAATTAAAAAAACTAATATTATAATTAGTTCGGTACATAACATCAGAAAAATAACAGCATTTTGTATTGAATTCTATACCAATCAAATAACTTAAAATGATAATAAACTTTCATCACTTCACTCGAGTTGAAGATATTTTTACTTTTGAGAAAAGATAGCGCGGAGTAATACTATACGAGTAAGCATAATATACATAAAAATTTTAAAAATTATAAAGTGTAATATTTGAAATAATCTTACTTTATTTTCGCGGTTTGATTTTTGAAACACTTCATGTTAATATGGACATATTTTTCCATATAAATAAATAAAATTATTTCGAGTACAAAATTTGGATTGGCTTTTATTTTCCAAACAACAGGAAAACTTAATTGTATTTATATTTAGATAAAATAATAAATAAAATCATACAAAATATTTTAGTCTGAAATAAAAATAATTTTTTGAAGAAATAAACCAGCTTGAACCAAACAAATACCCATTAGCTGTAATAAAAACTAAAAACAATGTTAAATATTGTAAAATTTTATGTTTAGCACGTAATTCTTGACTAATTTTACTGAATGCCATGATATTGCTTGCCGTTATTCAATGAGAATAATAATCTCATTGATTTTAATTTAAATATTATTTTTTCCAAGTATATAAAATTTTAGCATAATTTATTATATATAAAGACGAGTTATCAAGAATGTTAGGGATAATTATACTTATAGAAGATAATTTTCCCGTTCCCATGTGTGTTCATCTGAAGCAAAAAATAAATACTTTGAATGGAAGAAAATCTTATTATGTTTGTATTTATAGGGTCTCCCAATAACTGGTTCAGATTTGACATATCGCCTATTTTGGCTCTAGCAACAATAATGTCATTCGTTCTTTGATACAAACTCAATATATTATTTCTAGTTGACGAAATGAGTCGATTAACGCTTTAACAAATGTTGGAAATTTACTTACACAACAAAGTCCATTTACTTACACAACAAAGACAATCGCAAGAAAATGTTGCACAAAATTTGGACAAAACACAGGACTCACACCCACCGGTATAAAGAGATTTTTGCATAAAGTGCGTGATAGGGGCTATCTAGTCGACAATCCAATGAGTACAATGAACATCAACAATGAACATCAACCGGTCTTTCATGCAACGAATTCTGCGAAAAGATCTTGGTTTGTGGGTTTATAAAGTTCAATTGGTTCAGCGATTGAAGTCCTGTGACCATCCGCTTGAATATGGATTTGCTGTGTGGGCCTGCGACAAACTAGAAAATGATGAGCTCAAACAGGCGCATTTCCATTTCTGTGGAAAAAAAGTCAAGGATATGTGGAGCATAATGCATCTATTGCGTATTACTGTTTGGAGCAGCTTGTGGCGTGGCGGCATTATTGAAATATATTCTAAGATGCGGCTGGCGTGACTGTTACGGCCAACGGAATCAGCTACCACTTCATGTCAACATCGTTTTTGTGGCCGTATGTTTGAGATTTTGATTTGGACGACCTTTGGTTCCAGCAATGGTGCGTTTGCCACACATTAGTGAAACTGAGTCGAAAAATTCAATAGCCGCATTATACAGTCAAAATGGTACCGTGAATTGAACGGCAAGGCAAGAAGCTATGATTTGACGCCTTTGGATTTTTATTTGTAGTGTTTGCCCCAAATAAAACAATTGTGAATTTTAAAGCTAATATTCAAAAGCAACCATTGTTGAAATAGACACAGACACATTTTTGACCAAGTTTATCTCTATAGAAATGTTGTTCTGATACGAATGGACATGATAGGTGCATTGTGCGACTCGTATATATAGTGTGGAGTAGTGTCGTAGCAACTCTAGGGAATTACAGAAATATTTCAAATTATTAATTTCCATTGTGGCATAATGATTACTGTATTTGTGTATTAGTATGATTAATTAAACATAAAATAGGATAAAAAAAAAGAAAAAACATAAAATAGGAAAAATTCCAAGCAAAATACTATCTTTCCTTACAAAACAAAAATTAACGAAGCTTCAGATACAATAATCTGTAGTACCATATTTGATATCATATTGGAGTGTTGTGTGGATCTTCATACCGAGTGGACGTGTTTTTGTCTGCTCGGTGTTTCTTTAATTAAATTAAATTAAATAATTGCTTTGTGTGTGTGTGTAGTTGAAAATCTGATTACAGATGAGTATCGTTATTATATTATATTATTATATTACATTACATTATATATTATTACATATTATTATATTTTATTTATTATATTATATAGTCTGTTCTTGTTTCTCCGTTATATATTATAGTATTTAACGTTTTTGTCTTTGTATTCTATATACATCATTTTCATATCACATCACAATATTCCGTTGGAAACGATCGCATGCGATATGTCTTTCGTTTTCTCTCGTTAAGTTACCTCATTCCCCAATCCCCATCCCATAATTCGCTCTTCATATAATTCTAGATTTCTAACGTTCTTATATACTTCCCTTTCCTTTAAACAATTTTTAATATTTTGTTTTATGTATGTATCAAAGCATACAGTAATGCGATATTCTTTGGTAAAATAAAAAGTGCTCTGACAGCAGAAAAAGTGCTCGTTTTGCTCGAAACACGTGCGTTTTTGACATTACACATTCTTTAGAAATGATCTCGAGCACTTTTTTTTTGATCTCGAGCACTTTTGAAAAATCGAGATTTTTTCGCATATTTACCCACACATATAAATTTTTAAATGTCAAAACAATATAAATAAAAACAAAACGCCATTTTTAATTTCATTTGTGAACTATATTTTGTCGTAAATGTGTGAAATTATCAAAATTAAATAAAAAGTTAATAGCAATAATAATAAAGGATTATAATAAAATAAATCTATATATTTTAAATGACTATACTACGAAATTGGTGTTTGTGTAGCATAATAATTTGTATTTTATTTTCACCAATACATCGACAAAAAGGGCAATTTTTTTTCGTATTCTTTGATTAAAAAAGGGATCTTTTCTCTCATTTTGCAAAGAATATCACATTAAAATTTAACGCGATCACTGCCATTGTGCGATCGTTTTAATGGCAACTAAATATTCATTCAATGTAATTGGCGACTTACATTTTATTTTATTTATATACGTAGCGACTTATATACGTTGGTATTGTGTGTGTTGTATATACTTTATTTGATGTTGAAAACGCAAATACATACATTACAGTCTACATTTAAAGTCCTAGGTACAAATATTATTTATATAACATATTTTTCGTGGCTCCTTGAATTAAAAAAGGCTGAATTTAAAAAGACTGACTTAAAAAAAGTGTTTTTATATGGAAAAATGGGACTTTTTTTAATTCATTTTTTTAGTAAATTTTGTGACTTAAAAAATGTATTTTACAAAAACAAATTTAATTTAAAAATGACATAAGAAAGGCATATTTTATGTCATTTTAGAAACCCTAATCTTAATTCATTTTCAAAATGACATAAAAAATGCATTTTTTTTGTCATTTTATAAATAGATATTTTAAATCATTTCCAAAATGAATTAAAAAATGCATATTTTAATTCACAATAAACTGCAAATTTCTGGAACACTAATCTTATTTTAAAATTTTTTGTTTGTCTTAAATTATAAGAGGTTGAAAATAAATACATGTGTTTTCATTAATGAAAATTTGCAAAAGACAATTGCAAATTTTTAGAAAATTAAAGCCATTCGAAATTTTCAAGTAATGCTTTCATTAATGAATTTTAATTCATTTTCAACATGAAAAAGGAATATTTTGGTTCAGTTATAAATACATATCTTAATTCATATTCAAAATGAATTAAGAAATGCACATTTTATGTCAGTTTTAAACACAATTCTTAATTCAATTTCAAAATGACTTATGATATGCATTTATAAAGTCAGCTTTTTTTATTTCATTTTCATACAGATTTTATGTCATTTTTAAAATGAAATAAAAACACTCATTTTAAGTCCAAAAAAAACACTTTTTTTAAGTCAGCCTTTTTTAATTCGGGTCCCCATTTTTCGTTTCGTCCATCAAAATCTTTCTCTCGCCTATGTTGGTTAGAAAATTTTTGTTTGTTTTTATTTTTTTTTTATTTTATATTTTGTGCAGGTATTCACTTACACGGGAAAAAAAGAACAAAATTGAATTTTAAATATATATATATATATATACATGTATCGCTCGTTTAACGCGGTACTTATACAACACGTTTTCGATATAACGCGATTTGAAATCAAAATCTGTTTCAGTACAATGCGAAATTTCTTCTTTTATAGTGTGAAGTTATTTAACGCCCAAAACACTTTTCATGAGATATAATGTTTGAAGACAGTAAAACAAATGAGTCCTGATTCTGAATAACAATGAAGTTTGTTAATTAACTTAGAATTTTTTTCAGTTTGTTTTTAAAAATTATAATACACATGTTAGTATGTACATATATATATCGGTACAGACAGCAAAACCTTCCATATTGATGGATTTGCTATTCAAAAGTTTTGAAATGATGCTTTCATATTTGTATCTTATATCAAATTTGAACTAAGATTATATTTTTAAGACTATTGAGGTTTTAATGTAGTGCCATGTATATTAATGGTAGAAGGGACTGAAGATTGTTTTAATACGATCTACGATCACTACCACTATACAATCATTATACTGACGATAATATATATGGTCAGTAAAATTACCTATTTGTTGGCGATATTTGAACTGGCTAAAATGTTGAAGTTCGATTTAGCAGATCCTTGTTCATATATTAGGATAATCGTGTTGTAAGGGAACGGTTAATATTCCTCTTGATTTTATTTTGTCAATAAAGTCTACAATTTTGCTCTTTGGTATATACTTGATATGTACCATGGTATGCTATATTCTTAAATAACTTTTGTCTTTATTTCCATGGAAAATAATAATTTATTTAAATAATTTTGTTTTCCTTATTCATATAAGTGTAAATGGATAAGATTTCTTGAGTGACATTCTTAACATTGGATTGGGATTACTTAACCGGTGGTCTTGACCAGAGAGTTTATTTTACTTTAATAAGCAGCTTCTTTTTGCTGTATGATAATTCTATTACAAACTATTAAACTTTCTAAATCGGACGGCCGTTTTAGTGATTTCTTTCATTGAATTGTAGTGTGTTATATGTACAAGAATTCTACTTTTGTGTATTGCGTGATTGTTTGTTGTAAAATCTTAAAACGGACATAAAGATAGAATGTGTGGAATGGAATGATCGATCAGGTTAGCTAAATATGACCGCACTAAACTATTTATTTGTTTAAATAGTTTCCCTTAAAAACGAATTGACAATGTATTAGATCATCATATTGTATATAGAAATGCTGTCTGGTCATCGCGATATTTATACTCCCCACGCGTTAGATGGTGATGGATTGAGAATTATAGGGACACATCTTTAAATACAGCATATGATGAGATGACCCAAAGATGTTTGTAAAGTACTCCAGTTTTAACTGTCGAGGAGATACGAATATGTATGATGAATATAGAATGGTCCTTACCTATCCAACTAACAATAATAACAAACTCAAATTTCTATGTGAAAATGGTTAAACTAACAATATATAACAATTTACTAATAATATAGTTAGTAATGACTCTGCTGTGGATTATCACCTTAGTCGTTTCTGTGATTGTTTCCTTTTCCCAAACCTTATATGTTGAGATGCAAGCAGGGACTGGGCCCGCATAATTTTGGAGTAAAAATTCTCAGATATCTATTTGGAACTTTGCTGAATATATTCCAGAATTATGGTAACAATCTCAGATTCACCGTAACTGGTTGGCTTGTACTTCCCCTATCATATCATATCATATCAGTACCATATTTGATATCATATTCATTTTATCTTCTATGGTTCGATTGACACTTGGAACCTCATTGTTCACCGAAACTGAAAAAACAATATCATCTCTAACTTTAACAGGAGTTGTCCACAACGCTATACGAGTATAAGTATGTACATGCCCCATATGATAAGTTAACACTAAAATGTTGGGACTTTCACTCTGTTTAATCTTCACTCAAAACAATTAAATATGTTTACCTAAATTAACACTAATCAAAAACAACAAAATAAAAACAATGGGTTAGGTATGTAATCTACAAAACTAAAATATCACAAATAAAAAAAATACATATTCAAATAAACAACTACCGCTATATATTGAACGAAGTTAACACTCTAGTTATTTCAAGCTTACCTAACTGACCAAAATCTTCGAAAGAATAGACTCAATGACAACCTCACAAGACACCTCGAAGAAACATGCAAAAATTTTGCAGAGCAAATACTTTTCATGGTAAAAATCGCTACATTTAATTACACGAGTAAAATACCAAGTCGCAAAATATGTTTCAAAATTTATTTTAAGCAAATATTTATTGTACTTCCTTTCGAAATTAAACATTATAAATTTCTTCACGGCGAAAATGTTAACTTTCTTATATCTTTAACTTCACAAAAAGGTTCATACTGCATATCAAATTACAACAACAATAACTGTACTGATTTAGCAAAAAATTTAAATCTCTAACAATAATTCAAGTGCTCGTTGGTTGGTAATATTTTATTGGGTCACATTAACGTACCGTTAATACTGGAAAAATTACAAATTAAAATATCGAGTACACAACTAAGAAGAAATGAGTTTCTGCAAGTTAATGCACATAGAACCAAATATGGATCTAACGAACCGATAAACATGATATTTAAAAGCTTTTATCAGATAAATCACCTGTTCGATTTTACTTTCAGCACGGCTATATCTTAAAACAAAGGTTGAAGGTGCACTTTGCTTCTTTCTGATTTTAATTATTATGTATTTGTTGGTTTTTTATCTTTCCAATCTGTTTTGGGGCTCAAGGCACTTCCTACTACGTACGGCTATAGGTCCGATTTGCGAATAACCCTCATCACATTGCATAGCTTCATGCCAGTACTATAGTACTGACATGGAAGATAGGTTGGCCCATGAGTTCTGCACTCTAACAGGGGGTCATAGATGTGTTTATTCACACCACCGATCGTAATCAGATGGTGAAAAAATCATCTCGCATCCTGCCCCTATCGAGATTCAAACCCGGTACCTCCTTCTCCAACTACTGCAGCTCAAACTACTGCGCCATTTGGTCGGTATTATTATGTTTTATTGTTTAAATGTCAAGTAGTATATATATAAATAAATAAACAAAATCAATTAAAAATCAATTTAGTTAAATTGAAAAATAATTCAATTTCCTCGAATTGTATTTTTAAGTCTTATACCATAGTCACCTCGAAAAGTGAAGTATATTTGTTCAAGTCAACACAATTTTCAATTAAAAACTTTTCTTTTTCTTTGGAAAATTTAATTTACCTCAATTATTTTCTGCCTAAACAATATACTAAATCAAAGGGATTGTTCAGCCTTTTAGATTCTTTACGAGAATAATCAGCCATTTATAAATTATAGATGGCTCTAAAAGTCTGAAGACCTTGGTGTGACGCCATACAAAGTCCAATTGGTTCAGGAATTGAGGCCAACTGACCATCCAATGCGTTTTCGTTTCGCTGAGTGGGCCTGCGATCGACTTACAGAAGATGCCGATTTTGCCAAAAAAATCATCTTTTCGGATAAAGCTCATTTTGATCCTGGCGGGTATGTAAACAAGCAAAATTGTTGCATTTGGGGCACAGAAAATCCGCACGCATACATTGAAAAGCCGGTACACCCAAAACGAGTCACTGTTTGGTGCGGATTTTGGTCCAGAGGCATAATTGGGCCATTTTTCTTCGAAAATGAGCAAGGAGTGGAGTTACAGTCAATGGCGATCGTTATCGGGCCATGTTGAACGAATTTTTGTTCACAAAAATTGAAGAGGAGGATATTGGCAACATTTGGTTTCAACAGGAAGGCGCTACGTGCCACACAGCTGAAGCTATACTCGATGTTTTGCGCCCTGTTTTTGAAGATCGCATTATCAGCCGCAGAGCTGATGTCGTTTGGCCACCTCGGAGCTGCGATTTGACACCGTTGGAATATTATTTGTGTGGTGCCCTCAAAGATAAGTGTTACGCCGACAAGCCAGAGACAATTGACCCTTTAAAGGACAATATTCGTGAAGCCATTGGTGAAATACAGCTGCACACAATCGAGAATGTGCTTAAAAATTGGACCGATCGTGTAGGCTAATGCATGGCCAGCCGAGGCAGCCATTTGAATAAAATTATTTTCCATTATTTACCGGAAAGATTGTACTTTAAAAAAAAAAGGAAATTTGACAAAATATTCAGTAGTTTTTTTAATAGCATTTTAAAAAAAAAGTTATTTGGCGGACCCTTTAGTAGATGATATTTGTGTGACTGGATTTAATGGCAACGGAGTGAAACAGATATACCTGCTTCATTAGAGCAGTGGTACGGTTTCGTTTGTCTCAAAATCAACGAGTCCAAAACCAAATATTTGATCTCTGATAGACCAAGAAGAAATGGTTTTAGTAATGGTATAACAACACGGTTGAAAGAGTGATGAGACTCAAGTATTAATATAAATGTGGGAGAGCATATCATGTTTCGCCTCGCCGCTGGCAATCGGTCTTTTTATCATCTACGTCAATTTCTGAAATTAAAACATCTTGCAAATGCAAATAAGCTGAAATTGTACAGAGTGTTGATCAGACCCGTTGTCATGTATGAATATGAGGGTTGAGCCTTGACGGATGAGTACGAAAGATGGCTTCTAACAGTCGAGAGAAGAAATATGTGTTGTTATATATGGTCCAACACGCGACATTGGTGACAAATATTGAGTTCTTTTTAATCACGAGATCAGGAATTAAATGCGAATTCTTGATATCGTTTATGAAATCAAAGGATAGCGAGTACGAATGATACAGCTTTCTTTAAGTGTTTTCAACAGTATTAAGAGCTGACACGTGATCGAAACCGATGGAGTCAGATTGTTGACACGGTACGGACCAATAATGGCTTGTATTCAATATTCAAAATAATACCCAATATTTTATAGTTGGTTTTTTTACGCGTTATTGCGAATTTTAAGTCATATTAAAAAAAAATTATGTGGAATATTTAGGAAATCTTAACTATCATTACATCCCTCAGGATTAAATTCATAATGCTTTCGCCAAATAATAAAGTCGTGACCAATAAAGTTATTAAGATCCGAACTGTACACTAACGCATTATTTGATGCATTTAACATTTAGGTTTATTACAAATTCATTATTATTATATATTATTCAAAAAGGGGCGTGTTTATATATATATACATTATGTAAGTATTAAATTTTTTCTTTTTTCATACTAGTTGTTGTTGGTGTTTATCCATTCATAGAAGCATATGAGATCAAAATATAAAATATAAACCAAAAGGTACTCGTGATTTATAATTAATTTAGAGGAAATATGATATTTTTGTATACACTAAAAAGCAAATCTCTATATCTTTGTAGCTGATGTACATTTATGGGCAGTCAACTTTTGTAAACCGATATTTCGTACCAAAACCGGAAATAAAGTATAAATAATATATGATTATTATGTTCAATATTATCTGAGATATAAAAATATAATTTACAGAAATAATCATAAACTGTCCATAAATTTTAAACAGTAGAAGTTTCAGATGTGTCGTTTTTAGTTACCTTTTTAGCATTTAATTAACAATTTGTGTGCTTAAGAATAACAAAGCTTAACATTGTGACCTGAAGATATTGAGTTTGTCTGGAATAATTAATTGAATTTTGTGGCTATGATTATCTATTATAGAGCATCTCCACTGAAAAACATTTAATTTTTAATCAAAAGCAATCCAAAAGCAAACTTTTTGCTATCAAAATACCTATTTAGGTTAAAATTGTATTTTTACTCTTTTTTTCGATGTACGTCTAAAGTAGTCAGTTTAATAAATCAAAGAAATTGCTGTTGATTTATTCACTGGCCGTTAAAATAAATAGGACACACTTACTTCAGATATTATAAACGATTTAATTGACTTCTCTTACTTTGTTAGATTTTATAAAAGCCTTTGATTCTTTGAATGACTTTATTCTTTATAACAAGCTTATCGACATCGTATAATTTAAATTTTTTCCATTCGGTTGGTAGATTTGTTATAAATTATTTATCAGATTGTTCACAGACAGTTTTTTTGGTAGTTTTATTCTAATTTACTTCCAGTTACTTCAGGTGTTTCTCAAGGTTCGGTACTTGGTTCTTTATTTTTTTTGTACATTAATGACATTGAATTCTCGTTTCACCGTTGCTCATTTCACATTTTCGCTGCTGATGTTCAAATTTCTAGAAATAGTAAGTAAGATCAGAATTCTATCGTTAGTAATATTTCTCTGGTTAATGAGGATTTAGATAGAATATATAATTGGTCAATTTCCAATGAGCTCGTCTTAAATGCTAGTAATTCGCAATCTACTATTATCTATAAAACCCCATAGTTAGATACGTTTTCTTTTCCTTGTATACATCCTAATGGGTCACTCATTCCGTCTTCAACTACTGTTAGTGACTTGGGCATAGTTTTTAACAAAACTCTTACATGGAATGATCATTTAATTAAAGTTATTAAAGAAAATATTTGGATTACTTAGTTTTCTATATAAAGTGGTAGGGTATATTGATGGTCAGTTTAAAAAGAGAAGTTTTATGTCCTACTTTCTTCCACATTTTCTTTATGGTGATGTTGTCTTATTTGGTATATTTCAGGTGAATGTGTCTATTCTAAACAAATTGTTAGCACTCGTTTTACTATCGAAGGTTCACTTCTTTTAATCTTTCGGGGAAGGTTCACTTCTTTTAATATTCGTCTAACTGTTCTGACACTAATATTCACTAAGTAACTCATTTTTGTGTTGAGTAGAAGTTCGCTTTCGATAACAAATTAATTTTTCGTAACAAATTCGATTTTTAAAAATCGATCATCATGCTCGGTTGTGCACCTTTTACGTCCTTGTCCGGGCTTTCTTTTACACTCTAAGGTCTCACGATACCACTTAAGTATGCGTGAAACGGAAGACTGATTAATTCCTAATTTTCGTGCGATTTGTACTTGTGTATAATCTTCCTGATACAATGTGATCACTTTAACCGCCTCCAGCTCTTGAACGGATGCCATATTACAATGGATTTTATTACAGAATTTTTTTTTATTACAAAAAAAATGCGTTAATTTTGTCCGCGAGTGTATATGAATACAAACCTTTTGCATTTACATGTATAATTAGATAATTTCAATATTTATAATAAACCGAAATCAAACTTGAGTCAACCTCTATATAGGGATGGCCGATATTGGCTATAGATTGTGGAAAAATTGAGTGAAAATTATAGCCACAAATAACCAAAAAATAATAACACTCAATTTATTTACACTCCATAGATGTTGACTCAAATTTGGCTTTTGTTTATTATAGATATAGGAATTCCGGGCAAATGATTTTGCCACAAAATCACAATTTTGTGGAAAATTCCATTTGAAATTTTATTTTATTTTTTATTTGTATTTTACTTTAATTCCAGTTTAATTTTAGGTTTAATTTAATTTAATAAAATAGACAATAATAATACATTTTTTGTTATAATTTAATCAATTTCAGTTGAATGATTACATTAATTATAGTTTAAAAATCGATTTTTAATACAACTGATGACAAAAGTTACAACCAATATGTCTATTTTATATTATTATTTTTTTCATTTAAAATTCATCTATCTTTGAAATCTATTAAATTACAATTTTTACTGAAAAATTGTTGAATAATTCACAGGCTCATCATAGCATATATGAGTCAAACATCTTTATCAAATCTTTTCTGTGAGTCGAAACTATCGATACAAAGAAAATAAAGTTATTTTTATTTGTGGCACAAACTAACTTAGAATAATAAAATTGGAGTCTCTTAGTATGAAATAGTAAAATTGGAGTCTAGGACTCTCTTTTAAAAAACAAAAAATTGACACGTGCAGTAAATGCAAATTAATGAAGCAAAAACAGTAGAAGATAAAAATAAAATATCTGCATTACAAACATTACAAACAAATCAAAAGATAGAAGCTTTACGCGAGTAAATTCTAAAACCAAACTTTATACTATTGATATGGAAAATGCTTGCGTACAACTCTTTTCTAATCGAATATAGTATTTAACGAACGCTAGATATGAACCTAGTACTTATCCAACTGTCTATGATTGTATATTGAACCAACCATATTCCTATATGTGGCCTTGGTGAAGTTTGTAGGCCAAACCATCAATTTTAGCCGCATGCGTTTCTGGTATCAGTATTTTCTAATCTCTCGATCTCTCGATTTCCTCCGATTAATCCGTAGTATGTTTTACCGTCACTGGTTTTACTTTGAATATGGCTATTACCAATTGATTATCACTATGTACGTCAGCTCTAACGGCTTGTAACGAGGATAGGAATTTCGTCATTTATTAACCAGTGCATGCTCAATTTAATTCTTGGTTCTTTCATCTGGTGATGTCTAAATGTATTTGTGTATATTATTATGTGGGAACTTGCTGCCTCCTGTGAATGTCTGATTTGTGATGCAGTAATCGACGAGTCTTTCCCCATTATGGTGTATAGCAGAATTTATTGCGTGTTTACCCATGTTTAACGTTATACCTGTGTTACCGTTTCCAATTTTTTCGTTGAAATCGCATTGAATAATTTTGATATCATTTCTGGTTGTATTAGATATTGGGGCTTTCAGCTGGTCGTAGAACTCGTCTTTCGGTTTGCCATCTGCTTCTTCCGTAGATGCGCGACACAATTATAGTATTATTTCTTATTTTCGATTAGAATTTTGCTGTCATTATTCTGCTACTAAGCTTCCATTCGAGTAGTGCCTTTTTCCCTTAAGCCGTTGTTAAAATTATTACGCCTTTTTCATGTGCGCATTTTTCTTGGCTACCAGAGAACATCAGAGAATTTTCCGTGGTTGTTGTTATGTCTCCCATATTATTCCATCTTAGATTGTATATATGTACGTAGGTATAGATATAATTCAAATTTTGTAGAATAAAAATTGAAAAACCATAAGTGTCTTAAGAATCATATTTTCACTAATACCATGATGATTTCGGGTTGTGAATTATATCAAATATTGGTAAAAGGCTCTCTCTGTGTAACATGTGCTTAGTGATATGTCAGTTTTGCTATACAAATAAAGTTAATAGTTATACAAATTTAATTTTGAACTCAAACTTTGAATGCAATAAATCTTAAATAAAAACTTAATAATGGTGTCGTCGTTGTGTCATTTTGTATTAGTTAAACAATGTTTTGGTAAATGTATGCAAATGTGTATTTTATCTATTATCATTTATTGTTAAGTGTAGTTGTGTTTTTACGAGCATAGATAATCTTCAATGTTATATTTTACTCTCGTAGTTATTCTTGAATAATATGTTAAGTAATACCGAGAAATAATCATATACAGACCGTATTCAGGTATACAGAGCATAGAGTTCGTTGCAAAAAAAATCCTAGTTCCATTCTCAATCATTAACCGTTGCACTATACTTACATTCTATTCCACAAATGGTAGAAATAAAAACATAATCATACTATTTTAATTGTTTATATTGTTATCTTACCATAAAATCAATGTTGTTATAATATGACAATAATACTGACCAGACATTTTCTAAAGAAATTTGAACGTATTTTTATTTTATTATAAGACATGTATGACATTTTCTTACTATCGGTGATGTGATTGATCACACAAACGACCACTTGTTGAAGTGCAGAATTCATAGGCCATCTTCCATATCAAGATTATAAGCTGTCATGATGCACTGCAATGTGAAACTACGAAATGAATGCTCTCATGTGGTTCTTAGGCCCCCATTTGAGCACTAATAATTGTCGTTTTATCGCATTATTCATAATAGGACGTTTTATCCTGAGCTTCTGTCTTATTCATATAGATCTTTAATTTGTGATATCTTTCGAAGTAAAAGTTACAATCCGTTAGATCTGATCCAGGAGACTAACTTAAACCACCAAATATCAAGAGGATTGTCTTGAAGTATATATTGTTCAAACCAGATATTCCTTAATTCAAGCCTTTATCTTATTTTCCAAAGTTTTGAATCATTTTTCGTCATACGCGCATGTACCAGTTTTGATTGTAATTGGGTTTACATTAAATTCTATTAAGATTGCGATTTTTAAAAATTTATGTTGGGAATGAGATGTATATTGATAGAATAATGTATCTTCTACAAACATAATTGTGGTCTGGTTGTAAGATTTGGTGCATAAATGATTTAGGATTCTGCATTTCTACATTTCAAATACGTTGTAATTGATTGAATGAGTGTTTCACATCTTTCATTCAACTGCCGATTGGCCTGCGATACAGGGACTGTTAACACTAAATCATTGTTCCCGTAAATTGTCTTTACTAACTCATCGTTAAGTTGTTGTAATTCAACTTTTAGTTCTTCATTTTTTAAGAACAAACCGGTCAACTAACATAAATTTATCAATAAATTAATAAAACTAAATGTATCTTGGACCCCCTATCGGAGTGCAAAACATATATGCCAACCTATCTTCCTATTTCGATACTGTAGGCTACCCAATTGGGTACAACCTCGATTTGACTTAAGCGAAAGTTAGGATATTAAAAAGAGATTATGCGGAGATTATGCGTAGGAGTTGGGATTGCTTCTGCCCCTAAACAGATGATAGATACTGATTGTAAGTGTCGGAAGAAAACTTGGACATATAGGATATTGCGTGCATATATAACTTTGTTGTCTGTTACCTTGCCTCTTAGATCATATCTCTCATATATCACAAATCTTTCCACATTTAAATGTTTAAATGGTATATAACAATTTGAAGTGTTGCGTTTTTACGATTTTATTGGTTACTTTTTAAAAATAATTTATTGTTTCGTTTATCACCACTACTTATTTTTTTGGGGGGTACAAAGTTTTTTCGTTTTCTGGAAGACAAAAACTCTATTGGAAATGGATACTGTAGCCAAATTTTCTCTTTCTCTCTTTTCGTGGATATCTGGATGGTTTTCCTGGCTGGGTGAAAAGTATCTCCGATATATCCATCTGCACTTTGCATAAATCCATGACAGTTTATAGCATTGACATAGCATTGACATCGTGAAAAATTGCTTTTCGTTCCAGCCCCTATCGAGATTCGAACTCGGTATCTTCAGCTCCAACTGGCCCGAAGTGTGAAAAGTTTAAACGACTAATTTGAAAGACACTTTATTTTCGAATATCAAGGAACATGTGCAATCAACATGGCTAAAGTTCTTCGTTGTCAGTCAAACTATTGGTTCTCAAAGGTATCCATACCGACCAACGACCTTATAAATGTGTTGAATATCCATAGGCAATTGTAAAAAGTATACATGGCTCAAACGACACTCAAAAATATTTACGTGTCTAAAATCGCATCATAAAAATTCACATCATTCTAGTGACTAATAAGAAGATCGTTTTACAGATGTTGCTTTAGTTGCAATTAGCTACGATAGGAGATGGTGCGTAAGTTGCAAAAATCGTACGTTTTTTACATATAGAATCTAAAAAATTTATGTAAATTACACGTTTTTTAGATGTAAAAACCCGTACCAAACCCGTAACATATTATTAAAAATTTGATTAAATAAATTGTCCAACAATTTTTTAGCGGTTTTCATAGGCAATAATTGGTCCGTACCGTATCAACAATCTAACTTCATCGGTTTCGATTACGAACCAGCTAGAGTGTTCTGGAATCTTCTTACTATTGTAAACAATTAGAAGATATCAGATCACTCTACACCGTGGGGCCATCGTCGCCGACCGAGACCGCATACCGAAAGGCGGCTCTGGTTTTAAAGGGCACTGAGTCATTTGGTTCGGATCACCACTCAGAACGTGACCAAGCCAGCGTACTCGCTTTCCTTTAATTTCATGCACTATATAAGGAATTTGTATTAAGTTCTTGATTTCGTGATTGAAAAGAACTCGGTATGTGCCATCACCGTCGTGTGTCGGAGCATATATCACACGCAAAATTCTTGCCATCCAGCAAGGTCCAACTCTCACATCCATACATGACAACGGGTCTGACCAACACTCTGTACAATTTCAGCTTTTCCGTATTTGCAAGATAATTTGATTTCAGAAGTTGACGTAGAGATATAATATAAAGCCCGATTGCCAGTGGCAAGTCAAACCTTTATATCCCCTCCCATACTATTATCGTGAGTAATGAGAGTTCCAATATATTTGAATCTCATTACTCCTTCAAACGTATGGTTATCACTATTGAATCAATTGCATCTTGCTCTCAAAAACCAGAGACCAGATGTTTGGTTTTTGACTAATGACTTATTTTAAGACCAACGGAAGCCGAACTCTGTTCTTGAAATCTAAGAATATCTGATATACATCACGAGTTGTTTCATAGTACTTGGAAAGAATCATCCGTAGCGAAAAAACTTTATCAGTGACTGACCGATTTGGACGGAATCGTCCTTGGTAGTCACCGATAGTTTCCTCTGACAGAGGAGTAATTCTTCCCAAGATAATATATGACAGTAACTTGTATGCTGTGCAAAGGAGAGCTATACCATACGCGAAACTCCCTTCTTGAATATAGGGCATAACGCGGCCACTTTCCATTCTCCAGGCATAACTTTGTTTCCATACCAATCAAATAAGTTCTGAAAGACACTTCCAGAAAGTAAGTCGTCCGAATATCAAGAGCTCTGAATTAATGCAATCAACTCCTGATGAACGATTTTTCTTTGCATGGCCATGGTGAATTCCTCATAGGATTGATCCTCAATGAACATCTCTGCGGTCTGTATTTGAGTGTATTCAAATACAGCATGTGATACATGTGGAACATTAAGTAGATTAGAAAAATGTTCACGCCATGTATCGAGTACCGTATCGACATTCACAAAAGATGTTTTCACCCTGGTCCCGAATGGCAGTTGACCGAGATCTTAAGGTATGGTACAAGTCGATAATTCTTTTAAAGAAACCACGCTTATTGCGCTCATTGCTGAGTTGTTGTACTCGTAAGACCTTAGCCTTCCGCTATTCGCGCTTCTTCTGTCTAGAAATGCCCTAAGCTGTCCTCATAGCAAGGACTGTTTTGTTTCTTCATTCTAGGCTATATTTCGTTTTCACTATATCATTAATGTGCTGAGCAGCATCGACAACCGAGGTTTTCAATAGTTCTCATAGGCACTGTTTACTTCCTCTGATTGGTAATTAAATCGGAAAATATTGCTGACAAGATCTTGATATTTTTGTTGCATTTCTTCATTTATCAGGCCCCACAGGAGAATCGCGTTGTATATTCCCCTGTCCTCCATGACTTTTACAAAAATTTCCATCGTAGCTTTGCAGTGACCGCAGATAATGGTAACTGCCTACGAATTTGTTGACGACTGATAAGATCTCACGTCTTGGACAACCCGGGCCCGCTCTTTCGAAGTCTACACGTGGTCAATTAGCCTTCGGGATTTGTTCATGTTTGTGTTCATGTTTCCAAATGGATGTTTTATGAGGAAAGAATGTACTTTTGCTTGAAAGAATGTACTTGAAAGTTTATGAGGAAAGATTGTACTTGCCACTTTAAGAACATGTGCGATCGTAAACTATCATACTTTTTTTCTATCGCAGTTTTGTGTCGGTAGTACGGACCTATATTATTACATAAGTCGGTCTGATTTCTGCCAGCTCATTAAAGTCACCAAACACCTATATGACATCGTGCTCCGATATAGAGCCCATTATATTATCCAAATAATTCATGTACTCAATTGACAATTGACAGGTTGGCTAATCTCATTTTTAAGCGAAGCTTACACATTCGATTATCGATTGCTTGAAAGTCCAACACAGCCTGTTTCACCTGTGGTCAAATATTTCCAAGATTCCCGAGGTCATTTCCACTGTGTAGCTATAGCCTTGAGACACATGATCTTCACTTTTAGGCCATCAAATTTCATGGAAAGCTACGAGTTCCAGCCGATACTCTTTCATTCATGTAATCACGCCGTCCAACACACCAGGTTTTCTCAGTGAATACACGTTTCACGTGCCAATCCTTCAAAAAATCCGTTGTTTTTTGTTTGTTACATTTTTACGGATGCGAGTCGTCATCGCAGCAATCCAACCAGATTAAGTCGTCTATGACAAACTCTGGATCGCCGTATGTTTCCTTCGAAATATTTACGAAACATGGATGCCCCCACCCAAAGGGCTTCTTGTCCGACTTTTTATTCCATATACGAGGATAATGTTAAAGAGACCATATAATCAACTAATAAAATATAAATTATAAAATTGTATTTCATTTCAAAGTTTCATCGTCCTAGAACATAAAACGCACCCTGTATATATATTTTATTGAGTACTGGGTCTAACGACTGTCATTTAATATTAATTATAATTCCATAATACGACCCAAAACCAGATGCATTACATTGATAAAAATGTAAACAATTCAATTTGTGAAAAAACATCCAAACCGCTTAGTCGAACTTGTGGTAATGGTTTATTTTGTATGTAAATTTCAATAGTAAAAAATCTGATATAGTTTTCAATTGATAATCCAATATTTATCCCTAATTTTTTCCCTAATCTCATATCCGATTTATGGTAAAGATATGGCTCCTTGTTTTGTTTTGTATTTTATTGTATGTATCGCTCTTCCCATTTGTGGATTGGATAAATCATATCCTCTACTTAAAGTAACATTGTAATTGATACTGTTTTACAGCAGCGATTTCATACTCGTAGAGTTAACAATACAATTCAATTATCAAAACAAAATAACATATAGAATTAAACGGTAAAGATGTAAGAATTTAGTTAACTTATCCTTAAAATCAAAATAAACAAAACCTATTGTGTATTCTTATAGGCACGGATTAATGTTTGTTCGGATATGGTGTTGTTGTTTTTAGAAAACGCCCATAAATTTATTAGGGATAACTAATAAAACCGTAAATAAAAATTTTAGTCGGGATTTATAAAATCTCAGTATTGAGATTGTTGTGCTTTAAGTTACACATAAACGTTATAATGAACATTCATAGTAGTGATGATGGTAAAAATAATTGTTCTGATTATTTTAATAACATAAATAAAACCGAAATAAAAGAAAGTGACTTTAGTATTGATCATATATTAAATCGGGCAGGTGATAAATGTACAAATTTAGAAAATTGCACTCACTGTCCAAAAATTAGTTTAAGTGAAATTAGTTTGGGAACCCCACAATTAAGGTGGCTGCAATATACAAGATATCATCCACCAAAACAATCAAGTAAGCTTAGTATTTTCTATATATTATATTGTGTATCTATTAAAGCTTTTACACCTTTACTTTACAATTGGACTAGTTAATCAAAATTCATCGTTTGCGGCAGTTATTCTGTAATTCTTAGTGTTATAAATAATGTTTTAAATTATTTCAGAAATCTTAATTAAATTTCTTAAAATATGCAAAAGACTTCATCCTTGTATTAATACAAATTTAGTTAACCACGTTGTTTTTGTACCACGTTAAACTGAAATTGTATTTGTATTGAATGTATCAGTTTTATATCGCTCTATGTATCACTTAAACATTGATCATTTATCATGGTTTATGATATTTATTTAACTAATAACATCGGTTTCAAATTGTGTGTATTTTTTATTCAATCATTTTCAAAATAATAATTATAATTAAATTTAACAATATAATAACAATAGGTAACAAACTAAAACGTTTGGAATTTATTCAAAATAAAATAATACAGCCTTTAAACTCATTTCATTTAGAGATTATGTTTTTAACTCGTGGAGTGTTTTTTTGGCTTGGATTTATTTTTTTTAAATTTCAGCACTGTTTTATTTAACATCGACTTATTCCGTTTCATACAGGTAACCCTTGAAATATGCAGCAGATTGGTTCCACAAAAACAGCGCACAATTCAAATTCGCATAATTTAAGACTTAGAGTCAATAAAAAATACGTACAGGAAAAAATAAAATAAAATATCGGTTTAAAAATAACATAATTTTAAATTCGAAAATTCCATATTATTCTAAATTTATTAGAGAATTCATTTCTCTCTTATTAAGTATGTAAAAAAATATTATCACACTCGAATTAATTCATTTATAACTACTTATCATAAAAAATTAATGTGATTTTTTTTAAAAATATTGTTATATTGCTTCGTGACCATCGAAGCTATCAGTAGAGTTGTGACGTTGGAAAAAATTGTTATGAGCTTTTGTCGTTTTTCAGGCATAATAACGGTTCCGTCATTCGAAAAACTTTCATTTGGAGCAGATGTAGTGCTACAACTTACGAAATCTGTAATTAATGTCTGTTTTTTAGACATCAAACTGCTTGCTAATTTCGTAATATGGTGCTATGATTATGTCTACTTCGCGATAAAATTTTAGCCCTCTCTCAATATCTGGATCATGCTCCTCGAAAAAGGATTTTAATTTATAGGCTATTTCAATTCCCTCTTGTAATTTGTTTGATTTAAATGTTGGTGTCTCTTCGAATTCCGATACATCTTCAATCTCTTTCATTCAATTTTGGTTATCGTCATATAAAATCAGAAGTACTTCCTCTTACAGTTAAGTCTTCATCTAATCTCATGTCTAAAATCCTTTACCTCCGACCGAATGCGCTAAGGCCACCACTTGGTTTAATTCAGCTTCTACCTCTGGTACAACATGTAAACCTTCGACTCCCGCTGGCCACAATTGTCAGGAATCTTGGAGTGTAATCTGCTTTAATTCCTTAGTGGCTTTGGCGACAAATTGTACAGAATTCTTCATAGAGTATTCTTTACATATTACGATAATGTTAGATCTGGTCGGTTATCTAATTAATCTATATGACGAAATTAAATGTGATCCGTAAAAATATTGCTTTAAAGGTGGCTATTATAAAATGGTCTAATGGTTGCAGTAACGATTTGTATTGGCTGGTAAGAATATTACCTTCACGTTACTGTTAGGATGATTAAGATCAGATGGATGGCAGGGTGCATTATCAATGATAAGCAAAACTTTGAAACCAAAGTTTTTTCTATTAAGATATTGCCAACTTCTGGAACAAACATTTTGGAAAACCATTATCTAAACATGTTGAACGTCCGCCACGATTTTCGGTTTGCCCTGCAATAAACCGGCAATTTACTTTTATCGACATTTTTAAAAACTCGAGGGTTTAATCCGCTTTGGTTCAATGCTCGATGAGTAAACCCAATGCTTGTTACTAAATCCCCTGAGGCATTTGCACAATTAAATTTAAATGTGACCTTTGCAACTTTAAATCCTTGTGCTTTTTTTCGTTCTTGGAATACAGAGAATCATTTATCGTTATGCTGTAACAATGTAAGAATAATATTTAATTGCATAATTATGCATAAAATACAAAACCAATTGTCATAATGACATAAATGCCATAACAATGAGAGCAAGAGAATATTTTTTTATATTGAATGACAGTTCGACTAAATGCCACTTCTAGCGTTACTATACTACAAAAATTTTGCAAGCCGTTCCTTTTAAGAACATACATGTGTATGTAACATTAAAATTAAGTTAAATATGTATATGTAATTTTGTGCATTGGTATTCTGCCTTTTCTACATAAAACGCAACATAAATCACAATACCTCTTAAAATTTAATGATATTGATTTGTTTGTAATCTAACTATGTATCTGTCTCTGTTTGCATTTTAAGTTATTAAAATACCATATTTTCATTAAATTAATAAAGGAAAATGGAAAAATAAATCGAAAAATGATCGATTTCAAGATGAATACTGAAATTTCTGTTTTCTATTGAAGATGACCTACATAAGTTAAATTTGAACTACTTTTCATTGAAATATTTACTATATAGCAAAGCCTTACTTTTGATACATTTTGTATGAAACTGACGTTAATTTTTGTATTTGTTGTGTTACACTAAATAAAGCTCGTTGTGAACATTCCGGCTTGAATCAATCAAGATCGCTTTGATATTATTGAGTAAAAATGCATAGTAAAAAACCGAATGAGAATATCGTCTTCTCATTTGTAAAAAACATATACATAAGCAAATGCAATATTGTCATTTTGACACAATCACTCATTCGTAAAGATTAAAAAAGAATAAAAATGCTGCTTTTCGAAATAGACCTTAAATAATTTTACTGAGAAATGAGTAATTTTGAATTTTGTTTATATGGACTTTTTGTTTACCAACATACTCTAAGGTTGATATTTTCGTTTGATTTTGCTCGTGCAAAAAAAAGCAGGCTTGTGTAAACACATACACTTGCGACGGCTTTGAGCCAGTGATATATTTTGTTAAATTTTAATGTATGATTTTATAAATAATGATACTAATATAGTTTTTCCGTTCTTACACACTGTTTTTATAAATGTATTAGTACTATGTAAGAAACTAGTATTTCTGAAATGTTTACACTATCGTCCTAGATCGAAATAACTTTTTCTAAAAGATTTACAATTAATTAAATAATTTAGTTTTATTCAGTTTCAGTACTCGGCAAATTTCTAGTTTAAAATTCGTGTCAAAATGTTTAATCTCATCAAAATATTTACCCATACTAAATTCACGTTATGTATCGAAAAATGAGACGAAAAGATTTCCGCACTGTGTGAACCAATGACTTAAATAAGAAACGAATATATCCTTGTGAGGATATGAAAAGTTCCGTGGCCTTTTCATATCAGGTCTCAAGTTACCATCTAATATAGATTTTTGTTAAGTTTTGGAAATCGAAAACTGCTCATCCTATTATAAATGCGCTTAAAAGCTCAAAATAAGGCGTGTATGTTTACAAAAATGTTGTAAACAAATAAATATGAAATATTAAATCATTTAATTCGTATTTGAACAATTTAGAAGTCGAACGCACAAACAAAAATCCGGCAGCTATTTATTTGAGGTATTTTCTTTCGATTGATCGTATTTTGATGTTTCTATATAAAAATAAGCAAGCAATTATCGCCATTTTACTAAAGATAAATAATAATTAAAAAATTGATAAAATAATTACTTATAATTAGTTTATATAGAAATCCGACAATCGAGTTTCATAATAGGGTAAATCCGTTTCGAATCGGATTTTTTCGTTCATAATTTCGTTCATGCTTGTAAAAATGGTACCATTTGTGTGAATATACGTGATGATAAATTAAAATAATAAAATCACAATTCTGCATCTGCATAAGACGTAAATGAACTTTTTCATAGTTCATTTTTTTAATTGTTATAACAGTGATATTAAAGGTAATACGGTAAGTTGTTATACCACGAAGGTGCCGTTCGATGACATTGTGAACTGAATCAACCCCTTGAAGCTGAGTGTGTCCTGGCTGACAATATTTATGGATAATGCAATCTATTAATCGATTTTCTTGTATTAATTTTAATATCTTAGTCGTGTTTACCCAATTTTTATTTTGGGCAAGGCAACTGTCAGACAAAAGAACGATTGTTTTAATCGCTGGAAGATCTTTCACAACGGCTTTGAGAATTTTGTAGAAGACGCTTGCAAGATCTTGTGCTTTGGTCCATATTCTGCAATATATTATTTTATTCAAATTACAGTGCCATATTAAATTATACACATTTGCCGTGTTCTGGATCAGATCAAACGTCAAGAAATACGGCAATAGCTAAAAACTTAAAAAGAAATGTGTACGTTTCGTATTAGTTTCTTGATAAAACATACATTAGTGATACACTAAATAAAGCTCATTTTAAAAACTGAGTATATGCATTCCGGCTTCCAGGGGGCTCCAAGGTGCTTTGATAATACTCATAAAAAATTCGGATGTGATCTAAATTAAAAATTATACCGTTATTCTTATCATAACTATCACTATCAGATAGAATTCCTTTCATTTCATGTAAAATATCTTCCGAAATTTTAAACACAGGAGACTGTAAACAATAAAGCTTCTTTATTACTGCAAAAATACCATACATGTTATTTCCAGGTATAATCATTAACATACATACATTTTTTTAATATCGAATAATATTTTGTGCACAAAACATAATATTTAAAACTGTGGTTTTATTATTATGGCCATCAATTAGTATGTAGTATTGCATTGTTTTACATTTAAAAAACTCACCTGTTACATGTTACTCATTCTGATGTGATGTGGTGTCCTCGACGATTACTACAACACTAAAATAGAAGTTACCATATTTTTCATTTGACAGTAACAAATAAGTTTAAACAGTTACATTCCCATTGAAAATATTGTATGTTTGAATTACCCTAGTCCTGAATCTGTTTTTTGAATTTTATTTACATTTTAAAGTTTGATTGAATGTTTGTATCATTCAAGTTCTGGCTTTTGTTTTACGTTTTTTTTTAATTGTATGGTTTATGCTTAAGCTTTGTTATTAATTTACAATTTTTTAGTACAAAATAGTGTCACTCCGATTTGATTAGTTTATGTAACAGATAAGTACTGAGTTTTTGGTACGAAAAATAACGTTTTTAACATTTGCGACACATATATTTTGATTGAATTGAGATATTAAAATTTTTCAAATATCAATCGAGACTTTTTTTTTAGCTAGATGTCGGTTCTAACTCAAAAATGATAAAAACCGCGTTGGTAACACTTAAGCACTGAGGTGAAGATTTTGTATATGATCTATTTACTTCTATATAGGCTTATAAAAGTACTCTCAAAATCGAAAACTCATTATCTTTGTTTGGTTATTTTTGCATTTGAAACTAAATTTGTTATATTTATTGAAACTATTCAATCTGCATATAAATTATTGACTTTGATCGGCCATACGTTGCGAAAAGTGGAACACATGCGAACCTCTTTTTGGTAGGCAAATATGATGATGTAACAATTTCTTGCATATTTGTCACAAATTACAATAATGTACATAATGTTACAAAATTAGTTACAGATTCTCTTATCGGTTAACTTAATGTGAATTAGCAATGTTAGGTATTAAAAATCGACAAAGATTCAAATTAGTTAAAAGATTTGTTTTAATTGATAATATTAATTAGTAATTATTACTATATGCGTTAGAAAACTATTTCGAATAAAAATGACACAGTATGGTGCGATTCATGTATTCATTTGTTTACAATGTTCCCAAGTACTTTGTTTTGGAACTCTGTTTCATCTAATGTTCGTTTTATTGGTACTTCGTCCTAAGCTGTGTACCGTAGGTTCATACTGGTTTTAATATTGGCCAGTATGAAAACAACTTATTGTGTATAGAAAGTTCAGAGTGTTTGCATATGAGCCAATAAACTTGCCTATATTTCATGCCTATACTTCCTTTTTCGCATGTTATTTCCATCTCGACCTAGTATCTGGGATTTATCTAGATATTTCAGAGTATTGGAATATGCAACTTTTTTAGAGTTGATTATGGTTGACATTCTGTGAAAGTTAGTTATATAAGTAAACTTTAAAGGAGTATACACAAGGTGCTGATGAACACTTCTTCCACAAGTATGAGCTTGATTCTCTTAGTATCAATTTTCCAAATATCTTCCATATGGTTGGAAGTATGAATATCGGTCTGAAGGCCTTCATTTAGTTACATTGTTTGTTGGATTTTAAGTTATGATTACCTCTACTACCTTCCACTGAGCGATGTCGCCTGTCAAATAAAGACATAGTAAACATTACAAACAAAACCATCGCCGCCGCGACGACGCTTTTTTCGTTGAAATAAATATTGAATCTATTTTTAATTCTATCGCTATTTTTTTAAATGGTTTTTATATTTTAAAGTTAATCTCGTTGTAGTTTTGCTAACGATCTGACTATGTTAAATACAACAAAATCGCGGCGATATATTTTATTTATTCGTCGACGTAGTCGTTGTCGCTCTGGAGCTGTTTATAGCTTTAGCTCGATACACTTAGTCCAACATTTTTCAATTTTTCGATCCTTTCCGAATAATACGATTACTCCAACCCTTCAAAAAAAGCTTTTGTTTCTCCTCATTGGAGGGGAATCTCTTTCCACCGAGCCATTTATTCAAATTCGGAAACAGGAAATAGTCACAGTAAAAAAAATGTGGCCATGACCCTGTTGGCCAATAAAACCGTCTTAACTTTCTTCGGCGCAGATTCGCCAGTATTAAATTCACTGTTTAGATTGTTAATTGTATAGAAATTCACTGTTTAGATTGTTCTTTGGCCCTCGGTGTATATTGATTGATTCATGTTTCCTCCACAGTTATGAAACTCAATGTTTATGTTGCTTGAACATCGCCAAAGTTAGGTTAGAGTGGCTGCTAACGCACACTTAGACCGTTGCCGCTCCGTTGTGATACCACAGGATCTTAGTCCTCTAACACCCTTAACACACTATTGGATCCATCCTGAGCTACTAATGTAGCGTAAAATGTCCCGCACCTTAATATCTGCAAGATCTTAAAGGTTGTACCTACCGTTTCATACCTACCCAAGTGTAAATGTCTTCTTAGTGCCAGTGCAGGACAGGAGCACAGCGTCTCTTCCTCCTCCTCGTCCATAGAGCTTCTACAGAAGTCATTTGTTTCTAGACCCAGCCTTCTCGTATGTTTACCGAAAAGGCAGTGTCCCGTTAATATTCCTACTATCCTTCTTAGATCTCTCTTCTCCAGAGAGATTAAGGTCCTGGAGCGATTCAAAGCCAGCCTTGGCCACATTTGTCTCGCCCTCTCGCATGTGAGCGTGTTAGACCACCTCTCTAGTGCTAAAGCTTCTGCCCTTTTCCTCAGAGCCAGTCTACGCTCCGCTGTAGGCCTCCCCACATTGGCCTTTTCAGGCTTCAGCTGAAGAGTTGTACCTTGCCTAGCTAGTTCATCTGCCCTGCAGTTACCTTCGACGTCAGAGTGGCCAGGGACCCAGATAATTTGAATATTGGAATACTCACTCATCTCGTTAAGAGACGAGTGGCAACCCAATGCCACCCTAGACTTCAACAGCACTGCTTTCAGCGACTTGATAGCCGCCTGACAGTCCACATAAACCGTGATCCTTTGATCACCATTTACCAGAGAAGAGGGGACAGGACTCCTCCCTGTGGGGACCACTCGCCTTCTTATGGTTGCTTCCCCTAACTCTGAGTTTACAGTCCTGCTTCCCAGCATATGACTGATCAACTTGAATGGAGGTGAAGCGTGTAGCTTGCTGTAATTTTGAATGTGTTGTACTTCCGAGTTGTTGCTTGTTCTTGTAATCCACTAAGTCGGTTTCGATCTGATGATGATAACGTCATTGAATGACCGTGTGATCGAAAAGATCAAATCCATCTCATCAGGCATATGCTACCGGACTAGATGTTCATACTGTTCGAGTATATATACTTTCGGTCGTGACGCGACAGTACTAGTGAATTACAAGAACTTAACTCGAAATATCGATTTATATTAATTGCGTGTGGCGTGAGCTAATTTGCGATTTGTTTGAGTTGCTCTGGTCGCTACAGAGGATTCCATTTCCATGAACGATAGTCCTTTCAAGATTTCATCTGTCTGAACGTTGTTAAAGGCGCCCACAATATCAAGAAAAGCTACCATACAATACTCCTTTGAGTGAATTGATCTCTCAATTATGCGTACCACGGCATGTAGGGCCGTATCTACCGATTTACCCTTACAGTACGCATGTTGAGAGGCTGACCATTTCTCCTGTTTTAAGTTCGTACTTTATATGTGTTTCTACCAGCCGTTCCAGAGTTTTCAACAGAAACGATGATAATGTTATAGGTCTTAGGTTCTTTGGATAACCATGCGATCCTTTTCCCGTTTTCGGAATAAAAACCACCCTGACCTACATCCGTTGCCTAGGAATGCAGACCAATTTTAAACAACCATTAAAGATCGCCTCCAACCACGGAAGGATAATCCCCGAGTTGTTCTGGATTTCTGCCGGTATAATCCGATCCGGTCCAGCCGATTTGTACGGCTTGAACCCTTTTATGGCCCACAGAATTCGTTTTTTGTTTACGATAGCCGGTGCGCGCAGCGAACAAGCTTTCCCCGACGCTCTCAGTTCCATCCAGTTTTCAAACTACCCGGGAAGTGAGTGTCCATGAGAATCTTGAGGGATTCCTCACTGGAATCGGTCCACGAACCATCAGGTTTAATTAGGTAACCTATGTTTGTTGGATTAGTGGAGAGAATCTTCCGAAGGCGAGAAGTTTCCGAGACATCTTCCATTTTGTCACAGAATAGCCTCCAGGAGCTCCTTTGTGCCTTCTTCAATTTTCTCTTATATAGTCTCAGCGTCTCCTTGTACGAGTCCTAGTCCTGAGGTTCTCTGGTCCTGTTGGCTTTATTAAACGCCGTTCTACACGACTTCTTTTTGGTTCCCAATTCTTTGGACCATCAGGCCGGTTTCTGCTTTACCCTAGGTTTTACCTCAGGGCAAGCAGCACCAAAGGATTGGTTACGAGCTTGTGAAACAGATTCCACCATGCGGTCCATAGCCTCAATGATCGTGAACATCGCCAAACCTTCCACTGAAATTGTCAGACTTGTGCGTGTTTGATCTAGTTTATGCAAACGCGGTACCCAACGCGCGGATAGTTTTTCATAATCAAATGTTCGTTTTATCTGTTTTCAAAATCTGTCAAAACAGAACTCAATGACAGATCTGTCTGAAAATTTTAATTTGGTCTAGTGACAGGTGGTATTGGTACATGACATCGGGGATTTACGATTGTGGCGCTCTCTGTTGCAATTTTACCAGACTTTTCACTCCTCTCTTCTATATTCACTATTTAGCTAGTTTTTTTAGTAAGATGTGTTGCGCTAGAATCAAGTACGCGTAATATATGTATTCGAATAGAATATGTTTTATTTGTGTTGTAATTATCTTCTCATCAATTTATAAAAATACTTTATAAATTAGTAAAAAAATTATCTGTTTTTTATAATCGAATAAATAGTGTATGAGTCACACCCATAACTCTAACTTGTAACCGTCTGAAATTCTTTCCTTAGGTTTTGTAAAAAAATACGAGAGTTGAAGTTAGTGAAATACTGGATTTTAAAAAATGATTCGTAGTTTTTGAAGAAAATTTCAATAAAACTGAATAGACTTACATTTTAAAACATTTTTTATTTTGAAATTGTATTGGATCTAGCAAAAATTTTTGAAAAAGTGTTAAAGAAGCAAGAATTACATCTTCCACTTGTTAGAATTCGTGTTCAAATAATAAAATAAACTGCATCTTCCACTTGTTAGAATTCGTGTTTAAATTTACTTGGTATTTTAAAATGTTAATAAAAAATACTTGAAAAAAGTGTTACTTCAGTAATATCATTCATGCTATAAAGTGAACACCGCTAAACAAACCGACATTATAAGTTTATTCTTAAATGACTGTACCTTGTCAATTAAATATTGTACATAAAAACCCAAATAAACTAAACTGAACCATACTCGAGGTAATTCGCCATTATATGAATTTACGTATTAGGGTGTGTTTTTATATGTGGCATCCTTTGTGTTTGCATGAAATCATTTTGGAAAAACTTAAAGATATGAACAACAAAAGTGAAATATAAACACCCATATTTTAATGTGAAAATAAATAGAATATTATACTCGTATTTATCAAAATTTGAAGGGGGACTTATTTATATTTTATAATTGTGTGAAACTGAATTGTCAAACAAGATAGTAGTCAATATAAAAATACTTTTCACGATATAAAAGAACTTCAAAACTAAAACACTACTCTATACTTTACAAAATATTTTACAGTGAAAGATGATCACTGGGAAATAAATAACAATAAAATCGGATTTTCATCCATTTTTTCCCCATAATTCAAAGGTCGTTCACATGCTACAAAATAATAATGATTTGCTTTTACTTGTTGTCAGTGAAATTAATTACTGAATGGTTGGTATAGTTGAATATTAACTTCCTTAAGCCTTCTGGAGATAATCATCTACTGATTCCTATAATATTTTTTGATATTTTTGCATTTAAAACTGACTAAACCACGAGTAACTGCATGTTTTGTTACACCTTATGTTATCGATTTTGTGCCATCCGAAGTGTATCCTTCGAAATTTTTTATACGTCAAAATTTGTTCATCGTAACATTAACAGTTTTAAGGAAAAACTCATGTTTTTCAAATAATTTTACTGTAGTTATATCTGTGGCAAATCAACAAAACCGCTTATTTCATTCTCACTCATCAGGAGACAATAAATTAACTTTAAATTCATTTGTGAAAAAAATTGGAAGTTTTGTAAAAATACTATTTAGCTAAAAGTATGGGAAATAAAAAAAATCTTTAAGACGTGCAACAGAAAAGGTCAATTCCGCCAATAATTTGTCGAAAGTTCTTTAAGTTTTGAGATAAGTGGTTACGAAAAAATAAGATTTTAACATTTGCTTATTTATCTTATTTGAGTTATTTACCAGAATACAGTTACATAAAATAAAATAAGTAAAGTGATTTTTCCCAGTGGTTTAAGCTGTGGCCTTTGGACCGGAGGTACCGGGTATGAAACGCCTTCGGTGATGGCGATGAACACATCTATGAACCACTGTTGAGAGTGCAGAATTCATGGGTCAATTCATCTTCCATGTCAGTACTATAGGCTGGCATGGAGCAATGCAATGTGAAGATGGTTTACAAGACGGGCCTAAGGCCACACAACTTCGAGTTGACGAAACAGCGCGTAAAGTAGGAAGTAAAACTAACTGCGAAAGAGTAGGGAGTGCCTAGAGCCCCAGATCAGATAGCATAAATAAAATTTTAAATAAGTGATTTTTGCAAATTCATATATTTAAACTTAAAGTACATTTCAATTTAATTTCATCAAACGAAAACATAAAACTAAATAAGTTAATAATGACTGATTGGTTAATCAATCAACCGTCAGTTTCACTTCTGCCATCATTAATATCAGGATCAATTTTTCGAATTTCATCATCAATAGTAGCAGCTTTATTTCTACACAATGTAACGGAACCTTCGTGGCGCCTTTATAAGGCAACCCTTCAGGTTTCCGTTAAAGATCATGCGGTCAGAATCTTGCGCGGTTATATGTAGCCGGCTGTAGCTCAGGGTTAGGCGTGGGAATTTGCAAGTCTGACCTCATGCTTGAATAAACCGCATACAAAAAAATTAGAATTGATTAAAAGAAGGAAAACTAAATTAATATAGACATTTGCAGGAGTTAGAGACATTTTAAATTCAACATGAGAGAGAGAAGAAAACGGAATTTACCCCATTCCGACTCAAACGTTACTAGCCACTCATCTCGTTATTGTGGAAAAACTTCAAAATACAACACTTCTAGAGGAAAAAGAAAAATAAAAAAAAAATCCAACATGTGGTTTACGAAAAACAGGAAATGATCGACAAAACCAAAGTGTTTACTTGATTTTTCCCCGAGACCATACCAATCAAGGCAAAAAGTTATTTAGAACTATTATGAACAGTTATATAAAAAAATATGAAGATATATAATATTATAAAAAAATATGTATTACTATATGATACAAGCCAAAATCCGCAATGGTCCTTACGTCCTGCCCATCCGTATAATTAATATATCGCCAACCGCTGCTCCTTGACCCACGAGGTAACAAAAAAACATCCAACACCAAAACTTGGAAATCCGTAGAATCGTGTAACTCCACTTAACCATCCATTGAAAATCCGCAATCGAATACTGTATATATATGTATTCGATCCACGAGGTAAAATAATATCCAACACCAAAATCTGGAAATCCGTAGAATCGTGTATTCCAATAATGATCCGTAGAAAATCTGATTCGCACAATGCCGCAATAAATAATTCAAAATGCACCACTTTTCTATTTTATGCTATTTTATAGCTATATATATATATTTTATTTTTATTTAACTACAGCACATTGTTTATTATTTTTAACTGTATTTATTTATATATATTTTCTGTATTTGCACTCAATAAAGATAATAACAATTATAATTATGAATCAACATTATTTTACAAAGTGATTTTTCTTTTTCAAATTTCTTTTTATTAACAATTTGTTTGATAAAAAAATTTTACAATTTTATTTACTGAACTCCTCAGAGCTCTAAAACTAACTCTCAAGTTACTAAAAAAAAAACTTCTTGCCAAGTCGCCTCATCGCAAAGTCATCATTTTCCCGCTTTTCCTCAACCTCAACTCTTGATATTTCTCCTTCTCGAAAATTCTCGATTTTTTTTTTCATATTTCTTGCCCGCCTCCACTTTAACAGAAACCCAAGACACCGCCATCTATCATCCGGAACTTACCGCCACTTCCCATCAAAATATTTCAATCAAATTAGTTAAAAGTAAACATAATAGAATGTATTTGGTTAATCCGACAAAAACCAATAAAAATATAACCCAATATTATTAGCACAGTTTATCCCAGATGCAAACCCTAAGTTTTACTTTATGATACAGGTATCACAAAAGTGATCTATATAATATAACCAAAATATATATATCAACGAACCCGATACACATATTGACAAAAAAAAATATATTGTTATTTTGAATACAGCATGGGACAAAATATTGGACTAATAATATTTAACGAGACTTAGATAAAGTTTAGTGTATATGCGGTATCTACAGTATTACAAGTTAAATTTACAAATTTTGAATTAATTCAGGATGATAAACAGAAGTATCGAGGTATAGAATACTATCAACGATTAAATAAAATTATTTAATATTAATTATATTCCATTAATGTTAAGCCACCGAGGCGTAACAACAACTACTACATACCAGCTCTGCTTGAGCAAGCATCACAATTATTCTTCTTACTACTGCTCCTTTACCATCCGGTATCTTGTTTACTTCTACTATTGTTAATAAGCTATTCTACTATTCTATTAGATGGCTTTTAGTAAAAGTAGTGGAATTCCTGATCTATTTACGGAAGTAGTGAGATCCTTCTCTTTCTCTTTATTATTTTTTACTGGCCCACGTTTTATTTACTCCATACGTTTGGCAATATTTAATATTTGGAAAGGTTCTTCGAAATCTAAACTATATTTGTAAAAATGTATACCAAAATGCTCGTGTAAATCGTAACCATCTTACAGAGTTCCAATGAAAGTGTCCTTCTTTGCATACAAATTTCGCTTTTGATGTTTTGGAAAATCAAGAAATTTATTTTCATTCATTTCCGCTACAACAAAATTTCGTTTTACTCCACAAGTGCGCACAAAATGAAACCGATCTCGCGATGGAGTATTTTGACCAAGGTAGTTTTACACTTTTACGTGGTATGTATATTATCGTATGTCAATGCTCACATCAATAAACTCCATATTAATTTATTAGATTTATTAAAGGTGATTTATATTATCAGACAAATTCTAGTGACTCCATAATTTCTATCTTTATTACGATGTAAATTAATTATTGAAATTAAAACCAACTATTATTCATTATGTTTAACTATATATATTTTTTATATACAATATTCACTATTTATAATTAATTATTTAATATTTTGTCATATTTTAAAATCGAAGTTAATCGAATAATGGAACAGAAAAAACTCTTTTTTTAAATTGAATGAAAAACTAATAAATACTGTTTTTCAAAGTTAACTTGAATAATACAAAAATCTATTTACATGAGTTGTATACTCAACTATCTATTAAAGGTGCCAGTTTAAAAATTTAGATAATTATTCACAAATAAATTTAAGAGCGAGGTGTGAAGAAGCACCAAAATACCATGCGACACCACAAATACTCGAGAGATCGAAGATCTATCGACCAAGTATCAATCTGGTATGAGCCCTGGATACACGACCTGACCTTGTAATATTTGTCGTTTTCTGTGACAAGTCGAATCGAACCCGTTTGCGAACTTTCGGCTCTTCATTAGAAAATTTAGGTCCGTCAGCTGAAATAATATGTTCTGGTTCGTGAGTCGGTACAAGAAGGCCGGTCTGTACAGTTGTAGTGTCCGTATTCTGTGATTGATTGTCAGAGTAGCATGGTTTAAGTCTGTCAATGGAAATTTTCGTATGCCGTCCGTTTAAGTCTAAAGTGTAAAATGTATCTGTACGGTCGATAACTAAAAACGGTCCAGTGTATGGTCGTTGTAAAGATTTGCGTACCGCATCCGTTCGTAAAAAAACGTGCGAGCTAGTCAGAAGATCTTTACTTTTTTTTTTTTATTTGTTTAAGAAATCTATATTTCTGTATATTATTACAACTAATCTCAGTGATTATCTAGTAAATGTTTTGTATTTTTAAGCAGTGTAGCATCTTATGGGATGAGAAAAATCGGTTCATCCCATTTCGTCCAGTCCTTTGATTTCAGTAGTTCAGGGAACCACTAATTCTAAAGGCTTTGTTCTTTTTAGGCGCTTTGGTCCATTGGTGTGATCCAGTAGGTTCTGCACCTCCTCGTTGTAATGTTGCTGCAGTCGCAGTACATGACTCCTTGCAAGCTTAATTATTTCATCACTGACGTATTCCATGTTAAGGTCTCGATGGAGGTTGTCATTTCTAATATACCATGGAGCATTGACAATGCTACGTAGTACTTTATTTTGAAATGTTTGTATGATCTTAACTGTAGTTTTCTTTGCACATCCCCAAAGTTGAATGCCGTATGTCCAGATAGGTTTAAGGATTTGTTTATATAATAGTAGTTTGTTTTGCGTTGTCAGCTCAGAGTTTCTTCCAATAAGCCACTGCATTTTTCTGAATTTAAAATTCAATTCTTGTCTTTTCTTTTTAACATGTGCTTTCCACCTAAGCTTAGTGTCTAGTGTCATGCCAAGGTATTTCGCATTGTCTGAGTAAGGAATTTGTTGAAAATTCAGTCTAATCGGGATGTATTCTACTTTCTTGTTGGTGAAGTTGATGTGTGTTGATTTTGATTCGTTTAGCATTATTCTCCAAGTTTTTGTCCAAGTGTTTACTGTATTAACAGCATTTTGTAGTTTCCGTGTTGACTCGAAAATACTAATATCAGTAGTCATAATTGCAGTGTCATCAGCAAAAGTCCCTATTCTGGCTTCTGCTATATTTGGTAAATCATTTGTATACAGACGGTATAACGCAGGGCCAAGCACACTACCTTGTGGGACTCCTGCCAATATTTTCTTTAGTTTTGAGTACTCTTCTTCTTGTCTCACTCGAAAATAACGGTCATTTATGTATGACTTAAGCAATTCAAAATGTTGTTTTGGTAGATCTCGTTGAAGCTTAAATTCCAGACCATGGTGCCAAACCTTATCAAATGCTTGGGCTACGTCTAGGAATACTGCTGAACATACCTTCTTCTCTTCCAACGCCTCTTCAATCGTATCAGTGATTCTATGTACCTGTTCTATTGTTGAGTGGCCTTCTCGAAACCCAAACTGATGTGGTGGTATAAGTTTCCTAGTCTCTATAATTGGCTTGAGTCTCTTCAGAAACAATCTTTCGAAAATTTTTGATGTGGTTGTTAATAAAGAGATTGGCCTGTATGATGTTTTGTCATTTAACGGTTTATTAGGCTTAGCAATCATTATTATTTCTGCTACTTTCCACTGTCTCGGAACATAACTTTGTCTAAAGACAGCATTGATTATGTGCTGTAGCTTCCGTAGTGCTTTTTCTGATAGTGCTTTGATTATTTTTGCTGTTATCAGGTCGTAACCAGGAGCCTTTTTATCCTTAAGATTTTTTACTTCTTCTTTGATTTCTTTCACAGTGACTGGTAGGAGAGGTACCTCGTCTATTTTGTTGACCGGTGTTAAATATTCATTCTCTACCTGCCCAGTTGGTAGTTTGAAGGTAATTTCTAGGTGTTCGGCAAAAAGATCAGCTTTTTGTTTATCGCTGCGAGCAATTATTTCTATGCTCACGTTTTCATTACAAAAATTAGATATTTTTATCATACCAATTTATAATATTTTTTTTATTTTATACATTTATATAAATAATAAATTTCAAAATGGAAAAAAATTGTCATCTGTAAAGAAATTCATTTGTAGAAAAACTCGAGATACATAACAATATTTTTCTATTTCATCTCCACTCTTCAGCATGTAAAGTTAATATGTTTTGTCGTAAGCAATAAAAAATTTTTGACTCACATACAAATTTTTATAGATTTTTGTATGTGTTAGTGCGAAACTACACAAAATTTGATAATTATCATTTATCAAAATAATAATAACCACGTCCACAATACAACAAAAGTAGGTTGTTGTGGCTGCTGTCGCACACTTATACCTGTGATCAGTCCGTTGTAATACCTACAATGTACGGTTGTAATACCTATATACTCTATGTACGGCTATAGGTCCGAGTTTTTTCGTAGTACCATCTGCGCATTACATAGCTCCATGTCAGCCTATAGTACTGACATGGAAGATCGGTCGGCCCATGGATTCTAAACACGACAGGGGATCCGGATATATGTTCATTTTTCACACCGATCGCATCGCCCAAACGATCGAAGGTGAAAAACCCATTTGAAACCATCCCCCAAATCGGGATTCGAACCCGGTACCTCCCGCTCCAACAGCCGCAGTTTTAACCACTGTACAAATCGAAAATAAAAATTTGTAAATGATAGTGTAAAAACAAAATAGACATTTTTTAAATGGACTTAAATCCTACCATTGAATCCGACCGTATGACTTGGCACTAGGTATACAATTACATATATGTTTGTGTTGAAATGAGAAAAATATTTTATGTGATTTTTTAAGTCTCATTCGCATAATAAAGTAAAAGAAAAATGTGATATGAAGGTTTTTCAGATATAAACGAATCGATTCGTTTGATTCATTTTAACCTGATCTTTTTAAAACGAATCAATTAATGTTTCGAACTATTTAAAGATTAAGTTAAAAAGACTCGATCAGAATCGATTTGAACATCACTACTTTCGTCGTTTCATAAATATTTTTTAAATCTATCCAACATTAAATAATATTTTTCATTTCAGGAGCTTTTGGCCATATGCCCACTAAGCGAACAGCAGGGCGGCTGCCAAGAATACCTTTCACACCTATTCAATTGTCTATACTAGAAGATGCTTATAAAACAGCAACATATTTAAGTTCAGAAGATGCCTCTAAACTAGCAGAAAAATTAAATTTAACTTGTAACAGAGTGAAAATATGGTTCCAAAACCGACGTGCACGTGAACGGCGAGAACGTAAAACGAATCAATCTGCGGAAATAAATTATACCAATATTAAATTAAATATAAATAAATAGTTTTTAAAATACAAAGGTGTTTTATTTTGTTTAAATTTGCGTTGGTGTTACTATAGCAATGCGTTAGAAATGAGGAGGTGCAGAGGGGTTTTTAAAGTTTTTGAAATGCAGTTCAAGAAAATCGATATATATTTCCCCAAACAGTGGTTAAATTTATTACTTTGGTATATTTAAATTTAGAAGCTAATAAATATTTTTCAATATAGCAGCATATTCAAGCATGTGAAGTTAGCCCATTTTTTCATCCCAGAAAAAAAAGAGATTTTCATCAGACAACACTATTCTATCCCATCTCAGAATTTTAATAATAATATTATATATATATATATATATATATATATATATATATATATATATATATATATATATATATATATGTATATATATACATATATAAAACCAGAGTCAAAAAAGCCTTACAAATTATTTCTTATACATTTCACAATATCCCAGTTTTATTTTAATATTCAAATTTTTCGAATTTCTTCTAACATTTCTATATTCAATAGTTATTGTAATATAATCATTATATGAAAAAATTCAAAGTGGATTATCTCCAAAGAACTTCGAGGGTCGGAAAATTATAGATAGAAGTGTTTCAATAGGCCATATTTAGGCTGTAAATTCTTTGGGATGAGTGCTACCCTAACTTTTCTCCTAGATCTCGGAATGTTCCCCAGGGCCAAACTTGCTCTAATGATATGTTCAAGTTGGACTAGTATAAGTTCCAGTTCTTCCTAAAGAGGGCACGTCCTTCGCCACCAAGCTGTTGGTAGTTGGTGTGGGGCTTGATTTCCATTTAACTTCATTAGAATTCTCATTTTCCGGAAAATGAGTATTCATTCGTACATTTAAAGCTTCCTGACTTGTTCTCGTGTGAGTTCCATCAGGTTTCTCTAGAGTTTTTATAGTGACCTTCATATTCCCACATTGAACTTTCTTGAGTTTAGCGGTTGCCGTAACGCTATCCACTTCCTCACAGAAAGATCTCCATTTTAATGTTTTTTTACTTCGGATACATTTCTTGTACTCTCTTTATAAAGATTTTTGTACAAGTTCCAACATACCGTTGAACCGGTTTTCATGGCTTTGTTTAGAAGCTTTCTTGTTTGTTTACTCAGTCTGCCCAATTCCCTAGTCCATCATAGTGTCCCAGTTCTTTTAAGCTCTTCTCATAGGCGATTATTAGGGCTTCTTCAGCTGCCCTTTTCATTCCCCCGCACTTTCTGATTTCCATTACTAAAGATAGAAGTGACTGGTTGAGATGGACTCTGTAAAGATCCCAATCAGTGTTTATTGGGTTCCTAAATTCTCTAATTTCAGGTTTATTGCTGGTTAGAGAGAAAGAGTTGTAGCGATGATCAGAGAGAGTAACTTCATCTAAGACCATCCAGGATGAGACTTTTCCACTAAGATTCCGTGAGGCAAGAGTAACACCAATTTATTCTTGCCTTGAGGATGTCAAAAAGGTTGGTTTATGGCCTACATTTTCAAAGACTAGGTCAGACGCGGATAGGTATTCCAAAAGCGAAATCTCTCTAGGATTAATATTGTTGCTGCACAAGCAGACGTGGTGGAGTTGGCGCTGCATCCGACAATGATTAGGATATTTTTACCATGTTTATTAACTGCAACGACGACTGCTGTGAGGTCGACATTACAACAAAGTTCATTTAGGAGTCTATAATTCATGTTTTTTCTATTAAATACACAGGCTCTAGGTCTTGAGCAGGTATTACTAATCAAGAGAGAACCTGAGGTCCTTGGATTGAGTCCTTTGATTTTGTTCCCGTGAATCCACGGTTACAGAATACATACTTTTTCTTATCGTAATCTGAACCTAGTTGTGGGATCAAAATTTCCTGAAAATTCGGCAGGACGGAAGGGGTGGTGGTACATATATGTACCAGTCGTATTTTTAAGTGGTACACTATTGTACCAATAGTATTTTGAAAACGAATAAAACAAAATTCTATTTAAAATATTTCAATTCAATCCATAAGTATTTTTATTTCAACTGTAGAAATTTATTGGTGGTATAGGGCAAAATAATTCTTGCATAATGGTATATTGCATTCCAGGCAAATTTTTGTAGTGCGCTTTTGAGTCTTTTGCCTGTGCAATTGGCACAACGAGGTCTTGTTTCAATTTCGATTGGTGAGTGCATCGAAACTCCTCCCAAAAGTCTTGATTTTCTTGACAATCACCCACTTTGGTTTGAACCGTTTGACTTTGGCTGATTTTCTGAGTTGCGATGATATTCGCAAATCAGAATATTTATTTATATTTATATATATATATGTATATAAACATATATATATATATATATATATATATATATATATATATATATATATATATATATATATATATATATATATATATATATATATATATATATATATATATATATATGTATATATATACATATATATATATATATATATATATATATATATATATATATATATATATATATATATATATATATATATATATATATATATATACGAGTATATGGAATTGCCGTTTCTTGTCATCGAATGCTGCTCGATGTACGTTCTGGTACTCTCATATATATACATGCATACATGGGTGGATATATGCTTTGAAAATACTTTCAACGAATAAATCTTATTAGAATTTTGTTTTGGATATACATTGTGGTGCTGCGCGTGGGATCAATCAATTCTCAATGTGGAAAATAGACACGTATTTGGATTCTTTAATTTAAAATTGTATTACACATGAATAAATTACGGGATATAACCGAAATATCGATCATTGTTAAAAAAATCTGGTAAAACGAAAACTTATTTACTAAAGCTTCGCCATGCGGATGGCCGCCACTTGATTTACGAGGATCTATTTAATTTTCAAATCATATACTAATATAATATATACAGTACTATGCAAAAAAATCTGGACAGCTAACATTTTTTAATTAAACCAACTTTTTTCAGAAACGCAATTGTTTTAAAACCAAGTAGTATTTTTTTCTTATTATTTAACTCATTATTTACTCAAAATGTTATTTGGTTTTAAATTTTATGATCCCAGTAAAATAATTTGTGCGAATTTGCAGAAATAGAGAAAAATTGTCATATTTTTTGAAACGAATTAATTTTAAAAAATTTAAAAATTATATATTAATTTCGTAATCTGGCATATTTCAAAATATAAAATGTATAAATTATCCACTAAACTATAAACTTACTATTTGGTATATGACCGCCATTTTTTCTTAATTACCGCTGCACAGCTGTTGTTCATGAAATGAATCAAATTTTGAATCACGTCATTGTTAATATCGTCAATTGCAATTTGGTGCATCAATTGCTGGATGGTTTCTGGATTACTCTGACGGGCTTTGTGCTTCATAATAGCCCAACTTTTTTCAATTCGGTTCATATCAAGGCTATAAGGGGGCCAATCCATTGTGTAGATGGAATTATCAACCAAGTACTTTTTCACCTTCATATAGAAATAAAATTTTATGTAACAAAGTTGTTTATTATTTTTTACATGAAAGTTATACAGAACTTTTGAATAAAGAAAAAAAAGTGCATTGTGGCGCGTTGTCTTGCTGAAAGATGAAGCTTTCAGTTTCACTAAACAGCTCCAAATATGATGCTTTCCAATACCTTTCCAGAATGTTCAGGTACAAATAACCGGTTACCCCTGCTTCACCTGCTTTTCTACGCACAATTAGCCATCCATCTCCCACATGCAGTTTAAATTTGCTTTTGTCAGAGAACAGAACGTTATTCCACAACTCCCTGGTCCAGTTAGAGTATTCTCTGGCCAGCTGAAGTCGACAATTTTTGAAAATATCTTTATAAAACGTTTCTGCAGCGAGTGGCGTGCCCTAAAATTTGCGTTCAGTAACCTTCTCCGAGCAGTTGAACTGGAAATTTCAAGACCTGTTGCTGTAGCAAGATCGGCTTGCAATTTCAGTGAAGTTTTAAATAGGTTCTGCTTGGAACGAATAACCAGATATTTATCTTGCACTATTGTGGTTTTTCGTGGTCGTCAGATTCTTTAGACCACTCTGTGTTCCCCGTAGTCCTATCTTTTTTGATAAGATCATGACCCCCTGTTGGAGTGCAGAACTCATGGGCCGACCCATCTTCCATGTCAGTACTATAGGCTGGCATGGAGCTATGCAATGCGCAGATGGTTCTACGAAAATCGGACCTATAGCCGTACGTCCTCGATTTGGCCGTTAAGGCGTAAAGTAAGACGTAACTAAGCGAACCGCGAAAGAGCTGGGAGAGCCTTGAGCCCCAAAAAAAGATAGCATAGAATAAAATATAAAAAAAAAAAAAAAAAAACTTAATTTAGTTTTCAGATAATTTTGTTCCATACAGATCTACGTTATTGAGCGCTCTTCAGCTGATCTGGGTGAGTTTTTTTTTATTTTCTTTAGAATTCTTTTTTTTTATAATAATAAAATTAATTTTAAGGTTTAATTTGAAATATTTTAACAATTTTTTCTTATGCATTCATTAATTTTCGTGTATAATATAATATTTTGAATCTTGATTAAATTACTTAATTGTTTAATTAATGTTTTTTATATATAACAAAATTTCTAAAATTATGAATTATTAAATTTGTGAGTCTGTAGTGGGGATTTGTGGGAATGATGAACAAGTTTTAATTTTGTTTCCCTCCAGGTGAAATAACTTTTTTGGTGTGACCTATTTTTTCTTATGTGCTATTAGCAACTCCCGAGCCAAATTGAGTTTACCCATAAAATCTTCCTGGACATCGGGCACACACAGGTCATTACAGCGGAGGCATCATTACCCCATATTTCTTGGAAAATGAGGACGGCGCAACCATTACGGTCAATGGAGTCACCTATCGCACATGCTCTTCATGGTAATGATGTTAACGATGTTTAGTTTCAACAAGATGGTGCAACTTGCCACACATCTCATGCTACAATCGATTTATTGCGTCAACGTTTGATGGCCGTTTAATTATGCCGAAATGGTTATGTTAATTAACCGGCAAGGAGCTGCGATATAACACCATTAGACTATTTTCTGTGGGGCGCCGTTAAAGATAAGTGTTATGCCGAAAACCCAGATACAATTGAGAATTTGAAAGCTAACATTCGTTATGCCATCACCAAGATTCGACCCCATACACTGGAAAAAGTGCTAGAAAATTGGTGCAATTAACTGTGGGGCCAGCCGCGGCAACCATATGAATGAAATAATAGCCGTGTTTTATTATTTGCTCTGGATAGCGGCTCCGGATAGCGATGTGGAGCAAGCAGTTTTTTCTATTTGAAATCCAATTTAATGCGCTATTTATAGGAAAACACAATTTATTTAACAGCAAACTATAATATTTTATTCAATTAGATATCAAAATTTGTAAAAATAAATATTTAGCTCTACCTTTTTTTATCGAGCACTATCCGGAGCCGCTATCCAGAGCAGCTATTATTTGATGAAAACGAAAAAATTTATTGCATTTAATGTCAAAATTTAAGTTTTTTATGTATTTATTGTTCCTTTTTCCCCTAGTAGGGATTCAAACCAATCCAGGGTTCGATCACTGGATTGTGAATAATAAAAACCACTTGCTTGGTTTTCACTATAACTTTATATAATAATTACCACAATTCATTTTCAGAGTACTTTTAGTTTACTGTTACTTTTACTATTTCACTTTTTATCACTTTTTTCCGATTTTAATTTATCGCTGTCCCAATTCAAACTGAAACTATACGCTTTCTGTTCGCGTATTTATACTCATTTTGCCCGCTTCTCGGTCATAGTAGAATTTCCATTTATTTATTATGTCGCCTGTATACTGCGATTCATACTGATTTCAAATTACGAGCATTTAGTTATTTTATTGAATTAGAGATGTCACTCGCGTCCACAACACATCTGATGAAAATAATGAACGATTATAATTTTAATAACGCAGTGAATAAAAAACGTGACTAACGTTTACAAGTTCCTTTAATGCATAGAAGTAAAAAAAGTATTATATACAGGAAATTAAAAAAGTACATGATAAAAAAGTATAGCCAGATGTAGTTATGAAATGGGACGATCATCTAACTTCTCTTTTAAACACCTCCACTAGCGTCACATTTACTCGTTCCAATGATGTTCATACCACTTGAGCACCAACTATGTTTTTCAGGAGATACTGCTTTGGTCAGACTATCGGCTACCATATACTTCGTTGCCACATAACTAAACTCTACAAGTTTTTGATTAACCTTTTCACGCAAAAAATGGTGACGTACATCTATGTGCTTTGTACGAGGAGAAAATGCAGTTTTCTCACCAAGTTTTATAGCACCTACATTATCACAATGAATTTTAACAGGTCCTTGATTATGCTCTTCGAATAATTCATCACGAAGTCCTTTTAGCCATAGGGCTTCTTGAGTTGCGGCTGACATTGACATATATTCAGCTTCGGTCGTTGAGAGTGCAATTGTTAGTTGTTTTTTTGAAGACCAACTCACAGCACCAGCTTGCGACTTAAAAACGTATCCCGTTGTTGATCGGCGATCTAGCATGTCACTCGCCCAATCTGAGTCACAAAAACCTTCAAGACATTTACTTGTTTCTCCTGAATACGTTAATTTGAAATCGATCGTACCTTTAAGATATCGCATTATCCTTTTGACTGCCAGCCAATGTGATTTGCCGGGATTATTGTTGAAACGACTCACTGACGAAACTGCATATTGCATATCTGGACGAGACACTTGTGCTACGAACAGAAGACTTCCGACTGCTGCTTGATATGGCACGCATTCCATTTCTTTTCGAGTCGCCTCATTTTTTGGTGAAAAATCAGAAGTGAGTTTTTGGTTCATATCTACCGGCGACCGAACAGCATTGCATTGGTCCATATTAAATCTCTCAAGCAATTTTTGAATGTAGTGACTTTGATCAATTGAAATTAACTTTTATTTTTGCTTCTCGTGATACGCATTCCCAAAACTTCTCTTGCCTGACCGAGATCTTTCATTTTAAACTGACTCATTAAAAATGACTTGAGTTTTTCCTTTTGCAGAACATCATTTGAAAATAACATCAAGTCGTCAACGTACACAGCAACAATCAATACCTTGCCTCCGTTGCAATTGTAATAAATGCAATAATCATACTTAGAGTTCTTTAAGCCAAATGTTTTGAGTGCACTATCCAACCTTTGATTCCATATGCGGCTGGCTTGTTTAAGCCCATATAACGATTTTTTTAACAAACATACTCGATTTGTGCCATCAAAAAACTCTTTTGGCTGTTCCATGTAAATTGGTTCTTCAAGGTTACCATGCAAAAAAGCTGTAGTAACGTCCATTTGGTCGATATCCAAATCATATCTCACAGCTAGAGAAATCAATAAACGTATCGATGTATATCGAACCACGGGGGAAAAAGTTTCCTCGTACTCTATTCCCTTGCGCTGTGAGCAGCCTTTTACTACAAGTCTGGCCTTGTATTGATTGACGTTACCAAGTGTGTCAGATTTTTTCTTGAACACCCATTTGCACTGGATTTTTTTACGATCAGAAGGTAGATCCACCATAACCCATGTATTGGTTTCTTGTAAAGCCTCATATTCACGCTTCATTGCGGACTTCCATTCATTAGCATCAGGTGAACCCATAGCCTCCTCCACTGTTTGTGGATCATCAGTTGCGTGAATTAAATATGACACAAAATCTTTGCGTACAATAGGTTTTGGCGTTCTAGCTGAAACTCTCGGATAAGTAACGGAATCGACAGAAATGTTATCAGGCGGAATGTACTCTGAATCATCAACATCTTGCACATCATGATCACTATTAAAACTATCATATAGGCTGCTGTCACTTTCAAGCGTAGTTTGTTGTACTTCGGCAACTTCACTTATATCATTGGGTGGAAAACCTTAAAACTCAGATGTAATCGAATCGTTTGAATAAATATTATCGTCTGCAAGATCAATAGTGCCATCTGCAACATCGTTTATTGGACTGACACTGTGTAACATTTCCTCCACTTCATTTGTATCATCTTTGAATAGCTTTTCTTCACAGCGCTCATTTTCCAAGAAGACAACATCACGGCTAACCACCACTTGCGTCTTCTCCAAATTGAAAACACGATAAGCTTTACTTTGAGAGCTGTAGCAAACCATAACACCTTCACGCGATTTTTATTCAAATTTTTTTCGCTTTTGTTTTGGAACGTGGATCATAACTTTGCAGCCAAAAACTTTAATATGTGATAAATTCGGTTTCTTATTACTCCAAATTTCTTCAGGAGTTTTATCAAATGTACTACATGGTGACCGGTTTATAAGATAAGCAGCCGTGTTAATTGCCTCTCCCCAAAATTTGACATTTAGCTTTGCTTCGAATAACATGCAGCTTGCACGTTCGACCAGTGTACGATTTAATCGTTCGGCCATGCCGTTTTGTTGTGGAGTATATGGTGTCGTTAACTGATGAACTATTCCAACACTCGCCAGGTAATTAGTAAAACTATTATTTACATATTCTTTGCCGTTATCGGTCCTTAACATTTTTATGCGTTTACCTGTTTGTAATTCAACCATTTTACGAAATTCTTTGAACTTGGATAGTGCCTCCGACTTGTGCTTCATAAAGTACACAAACACTTTTCGACTGTGATCATCTAAAAACGTCATAAAAAACTTGGAGCCACCAAAAGTATCGACCGAGATCGGACCACACAGATCCGAATGGATTAATTCCAATAATTCAGTTGCCCTTGAACTGCTGGGATTAAACTTATGACGGGCATGTTTGCCTTTAACACAAACTTCACATATTTTGCGCTCTTCCTCACTAAAATTTACTCCTTCCACTAATCCATTAGTTTTTAATTTTAGCAAATTATCGTAGCCAAGATGACCCAATCTTTGATGCCAGAGCTTTTGTAACGAACATGATTTTGAGACCATTAAACTCGACGAAGAAGCTTGTTGCAGTACTTGATACAATCCATCACATAGTTTAGCTTGAACTAAAATTTCGTTTTTGTCATAACGATACAATTCATAGCATTAAATTCAATTTTGAAGTCTTTTTTTACCAGCTGGCTGACAGAAAGTAGATTTGTGCACAACTCAGGAACGAATAAAACATCTTTTACAACACTATCGACAACACGATTATTGATTTTGAGTTTAAGTCGAACATCACCTTCCATATTTGAGGTTAGTTTTTTTTCATTTGCAATTGTTACTGTTCCAGTCGAATTTTTGGAATTTATCATCCAATCAGCAACACACGTCATATGTTTGGACGCCCCTGAATCAATATACCACTCACCTGGTGTGAGTTCATTTGACGTGAAGCAAGAAGAGACAAGTATCGACTTTTGCTTATGATCTGCCTCAGATTTTGCACTTGGACACTTATTCTTGTAATGACCGATACCACCACAACCATAGCATTTCACATCTTTTTTCTTTTCACGATTTTTAACATTATTTCTGGACTGTTTTTTTTTAGCAAACACAGCAACCGAAGAAGAAGCTCCATCATTAGAACGAACTTCTTGTAATAATTTCGTTTTAATCAAATCGGATGATATACCAACAGAAGAACTTTCAATTGCCATGATCATGGGTTTGAAATCTTCAGTCAACCCCGCTAATAAAAGTGTACCGATCCAAGCATCGTCTATCTGCATACCCGCGCCATTTAATTTGTGTGCCGTCGTAACAATTTTGTTCACATAATCCTCCATTGAAACACACGTTTCCAATCTCGTTGATACCAGTTCGCGTAGTAGCCCCACACGACGCAGAAGCCCCGAATCATCAAATGCTTTTTTGAGGTTATCCCAGACGGCTTGTGCATTTTCAGCATCTTGAATGTGAACATAACTTACCTGATCGACAAGCAAAACCAATATTGCACGTGCCTTAGTTGCTTTGTCTTCATCTTTCGCATCTCCTGTGCCTTCGACATATTTCCATAACCCAGAAACTTCTAAATAAGCACGTGCGGCGAATTTCCAAGACTCATAGTTTTCTCTTCCCTTGAGCTTTTCGATATGCGGTATATTATTCGACATTTATTTAAATTCACGAAAGAAAAAAAAACTAAAGAACTTAACAAATTATAATTAACAGTAGGAATGGTCTGGGCCCATAACCTGATGAAAATAATGAACGATTATAATTTTAATAACGCAGTGAATAAAAAACGTGACTAACGTTTACAAGTTCCTTTAATGCATAGAAGTAAAAAAAGTATTATATACAGGAAATTAAAAAAGTACATGATACAAAAGTATAGCCAGATGTAGTTATGAAATGGGACGATCATCTAACTTCTCTTTTCAACAACATCCAATTCCCTTCCTCTATAGAGAGACAACCTTTCCAAATGTACAACCTTTGAGTTTCCTCGGATGCCCTTCTGAATTCAGTAGATTACATCATTGATTTTTATAATCACCTTGTATAGTCCTTTCCAGCTAGGTTGCAGTTTTGGTGATAAGCCTCTCTTTCTTTGTAAGTTGTGAAGCCAGACTAACTGCCCTTTCTTAGATTTCAGGCCTCGGATTTCATATCAAAGTTTCACCTTGTTTCTTGGTAGTCTTATCATTTCTACTGACTGCTCTTCTTTATTGAGTTTCACAACTCCCAACGTGTCTATAGTAATCGTATCTTCCATTTCACCGCGAATTTCTGTTGAATGTCTCACTATAATTCTTCGAACGATTGGCTCACCGTTATTTAACTGCAGTTGTAGCTTAAAATCTCCACAGTTTAATGTAGCACGCCCTATGTCCAACACGAATTTGTTCTTCTTCATTTCAAGTCCATTCACAAAATCACCTTATCGACAATATCAGTCACCAAAACTTCATGACAGAAGTCCCTGTTACCAATTCGTATGGTCCTTGATTTCTTCACTTTCGCCGGTTGCTGTTTGCAGTTTGAATCCTCCAATTGGCTGAAGTTCATTTTCTATTAAATCAGCCCGCACAATCGTCCATATTCTCCTTTATCTAGTGTTATCATACAGGCTCTTCCGTTGATTTCTCCGTCTTATGTTAAGCCATCAACACCTCTTGTCAACCGTAGAACGGGGATGGCAGTCATGCCAGATTGTTTGCAATATTACAGGACGCTCCTTATCTTCTGATCCCTTGCAATCTTCCCTTTTCCTCCAATACAATGATGATGGTATCATTGCCCGCTTACGTTTTATTTCCCAACAATCTCTTGAAATATGTCCAGGTTTGTCACATATCCAACATCTAGTTCTACCTTTTCCAGACCGAAACTTTATTGGTGGCTACCAATAAAGTTTCGGTCTGGAAAAGGTAGAACTAGATGTTGGATGATTATTTCCTGATTTGTTATAATTCCTTGAGTTATAATTTTCTAGTTCTAATCCGACTTGTCGTATTTTTACATCTGGTAATATCAACTTATTAACAGTCTCAATCGTTAATGCACAAGCGATGGTCTCCTCAAATGTTGTTTTCGATGCTAACACTACTGCTCGTCTTGTTTCTACGTCACGAATACCATCAGTAAACGCATCAATTGTAATTCTCTCTGTGTATTCGGGCGCCATATTAAAGTGTGTTAGATGTACCAATCGCTCGATGTCTGCAGCAAACTCTTGAAGTGTTTCTCCGATACGTTGATAAAAACCTTTGTTCTCCATCCTGTAAAGCTCACGCTTGTGATCAGCACCATATTTTCATTGCAAGGCCTGCATGACTCTATCATAGTCCCCGCGTTCAGATTCTGGAATGATTTGCAACATATCTGCTGCACCGCCTTTTAACGCCACTATAAGAGCTGCGACCTGGTCTTCCTTACACCAATTATTTGTTAATGCTGTCGTTTTAAATTGTAATTTGAAAATGTTGAACGACGTTGTTCCGTCGAAAGTCGGAGGCTTTAATTTAATTCCGCTGACTGGTTTCAGGATTTGAGTAGCATCGCCATTAGTTTTAATGTCTATCATCTCTTTTTCAAGTTTCAAAATCCTTTCATCAGTCTCTTCAAACTTTTTGTTCATTTCACATTTTACTGTATCCACTTTGGCATTAGACGAGATGGACATTTCGCGGATTTTTTCACTCACTTCAGATATAAAATACCGTTGAATATTATCTTGTTGTTCCAGTCTATCTAAGACCATGTTGCGGTCATCCTTTTGTTCGCTCAGCATTTCGGTTTTCAAATTTTCTTGGCTGGTCAGCATTTCAGTTTTCAAATTTTCTTGGCCGGTTTTCAAATTGTGTTCCAAACCACTCAGCATTTGTTGCATCGCTGCCATTAAAGGACCCACATCGAAATTTGTAGGTGCTGGGGTAGATTTATTTATTTTAGCTAGAGCGATGGTTACTCCGGCATTTGTTGCTCCTTCCATAGGATCCTCCGCATTAGGTACTCCAGTAATAAATTCATACTGGTCTGAATTTATTACTGGAGTACCTAATCGATGTTTTGTTCCAGCAAAGCTTGTTGTAGCCTCTCTTGTAATTTTGCTTTACTACCCACTGTAGGAAAACCTCGTGCGTTCAGTTCGTCTTTCAGCTCCGATACTTTCAACTCCAGTAGGTTCATGTCTTCTTATCACAATCCCACCACTGTCACCAATTGTTACGTTTTCCCCTAGCAGAGATTCAAACCACTCAAAAGAGATTCAAAACAACTTGCTTGTTTTTCACTATAACTTTATTTAATAAACACCACAATTCAATTTCACAGTACTTTTAGTTTACTGTTACTTTTGCAATCTCACTTTTTATTAGTTTTTCCCGATTTTAATTGATCGCTTTCCCAATTCAGACTGAAAGTCTACGCTTTCTACTCGCGTATTGATAATCATTTTAAATACCACTTCTCGGCCATAGTAGAATTTTCCATTTATTTATTATTTCGCCTATATTCCAATTACGAGCATTTAGTACTTCTCTTCATTCAGATATGTCACCCGCGTCCGTAACATTATTGTTACGGACACGAGTGACATCTATGATTGAATAGAAGTACTAAGCTCGTATTTGGAAACCAGCATGAATCGCAGTATACAGGCGAAATAAAAAATAAATGGAAAATTCTACTATGACCGAGAAGCGGGCAAAATGAGTATAAATACGCGAGTAGAAAGCATAGACATTCAGTCTGAATTTGGAAAGCGATAAATTTAAATCGGGAAAAAGGAATAATAAGTGAAATAAGTGAAATAGTAAAAGTAACAGTGTATAAAAAGTACTGTGAAATTGAACTGTGGTGTTTTATAAATAAAGTTATAGTGAACAACAAGCAAGTAGTTTGAATTCACAATCCAGTGATCGAACCGTGTAGTGGTTTGAATCCCTACTAGGGTAAAACGTAACAATTGGTGACAGCGGTGGGATTGTGAATAAGTAGACATGAAGCTACTTGAGTTGAAAGTTTCGGAGCTGAAGACCGAGCTTAATGCAAGGGGTTTTCTTACAACGGGTAGCAAAGCAGAATTACAGGAGAGACTACAACAAGCTTTGCTGGAACAGAACATAGATCCAGACCAGTACGAATTTAATACTGGCGTACCTAATGCGGAGGATCCAGTGGAAGGAGCAACAAATGCTGGTGCAACCATTGCCCCAGCAGCAATAAATACACCTACTCCAGCACCTACAAATTTCGATATGGGGCACTTAATGGCGGCGATGCATCAAATGATGACTGGCTTGGACAATTTGAAATCCGAAATGAGAACCGGACAAGAAAAATTGAAAACCGGCCAAGAAAATTTGAAAACCGGCCAAGAAACTGTGCTAGAACGATTGGAAGAACAAGAAAATATTCAACGGCATTTTATATCCGAAGTCAGTGAAAAGTTCCGCGAAATGTCCATTTCTTTTGATGCCAAAGTGGATACAGTAAAATGTCAAATGGAACAACGATTTGAAGCGGCTGATGAAAGGTTTTTGAAATTGGAAAAAGAAATCATAGACATTAAAACTAATGGCGGCACTACTCAAATCCTGAAATCAGTCAGCGGAATTAAATTAAAGCCTCCGACTTTCGACGGAACAACGTCGTTCAACATTTTCAAATTACAATTTGAAACAGCAGCTGTAAGAAATAATTGGTGTAAGGAAGACCAAGTCGCAGCTCTCATAGTGGCGTTAAAAGGCGGTGTGGCAGATATGTTGCAGATCGTTCCAGAAACCGAACGCGGGGACTATGATCGAATAATGCTAGCCTTGGAACGAAAATATGGTGCTGACCATAAACGAGAGCTATACAGGATGGAGCTCAAGGGTCGTTTTCAAAGAATTGGTGAAACGCTACAGGAGTTTGCAGCAGACATTGAGCGATTGGTGCACCTCACCCACTTTAATATGGCTCCCGAATACACGGAAAGAATTAAAATTGATGCGTTTACTGATGGAATTCGTGACGTAGAAACCAGACGAGCGGTAGTGTTAGCATCAAAGACCACATTTGCGGAGACCATCGCTTGTGCCTTAACAAACGAAACTGCCTTTAACATAATCAAACCAGCAGTTAAAATGCGACGAGTCGATGTAGAACCAGAGAACTATAGCTCGAGATATAATGAGAAAGGAGCAGTAAATGAGGCATCAACGAGGTTCCGGGATAGCAGCCATAAGATAAGATGTTGGGCTTGCGATAAACTAGGTCATATATCACGAGATTGCTGGGAAATTCGACGTAAGCGAGCAAGAACACCGTCGCCTATGTATCGAAGGTCCAATGAGGACAACAAAAGAGTAGAAGAGAAGGCGAGTCCTGCAAGATCGCAGGCGTTAAACGAGTAAGAGTCAGCTTTAAGGAGCGAAAGCTGACTCCCACAACCGAATGCTCCATGATCTTCATCCCTGTTTCCCGATTGGCGAGGGGTGGAGATAGTTTGACAATACGTGGAGAAATTGATGGCAGATCTAGTGTGATAACGTTAGATACGGGGGCAACGCGGACGATTGTGCGGGCTGATTTGATAGATAATGAACTTCATCCAATTGGCGGGTTAAAACTACAAACAGCAACCGGTGAATGTGCAGAGATCAAAGGAAAAAAGGAAGTTACCATACGAATTGGAAACAGAAACTTCTGTCACGAAGTTTTGGTGGCCGATATTGTAGATGAAGTTATTTTGGGTATGGACTTCATGAAGAAGAACCAATTCGTGTTGGATGTGGGAAAAGAAACACTAAGTTTTGGTAATGTTGAGCTGCCGTTACAATTGGATAGCGAGCCAATCGTCAGGCGAGTTATGTTGGACCATCGAACAAAGTTGCCACCACGCTCAGAAACAGTAATTTGGGGTAAATTGGATGGAGATCCTGGGACACGAAAGTTGTGGGTTGTAGAAGCCAGTGACGAAGAACAACAAGTTCGAGAAATAATGCTTGGGAAAGCATTGATAAAACCGGATCATGACAATAGAGTACCATTGAGGGTTCTCAACTTATCGGACAAGACTAAAACCATCAAAAAGGGGACTATTATCGGTAAATGCGAAGAAATATCCACTATAGTCAAATGTGAAGAAACGAATCCGAGTGTAAAGGCTAAAGTTCAACGGCAGCAGAAAATCGTGGAAGAATTGACACAGAAGTGGACAGAACAACTACGTCCAGAACAAAAACAAGCTGCAAAAGTGCTGTTGGAAAAATACACGTCCATTTTCTGTGGTGCTCCCGAAGATAATGGTAGAACGAACTTAGTTAAACACCGGATCGATACCGAGACAGCAATGCCAATTCGACAAGCTCCAAGAAGATTACCATTGGCAAAACAATCGGAAGTGGATCGCATGGTAACGGATATGCAAACCGCAGGGGTGATTGAGCAATCGACTAGTCCATGGAGTTCACCTGTGGTATTGGTGCAAAAGAAAGATGGCAGCATGAGATTTTGCGTCGATTATAGAAAACTCAATTCGATAACTAAGAAGGACAGTTATCCGTTACCAAGAATTGATGATACATTGGATACGTTGGCGGGTGCACGATTATTTTCCACTTTGGATCTACAAAGTGGATATTGGCAGGTGGAAGTCGCAGAAGAAGATAAAGAGAAAACGGCGTTCAGTGTGAGTAACGGATTATGGCAATTTAACGTTATGCCGTTTGGATTATGTAACGCTCCTGCGACGTTTGAAAGGCTAATGGACCGAGTGCTGAAAGGGTTACATTGGAAAACGTGCTTGGTGTACCTAGATGACATCATAGTTATGGGTAAAAACTTCGAGGAACATTTGCAAAACCTGGGGGAAGTGTTCGAGCGGATTCATTCAGCAGGGTTAAAATTGAGTCCAAAGAAGTGTGCTTTGTTCCGCAACGAAGTAAAATATTTGGGACACAAGATAACAAAGAGTGGTATACATACAGATGAGGATAAAATCTCAGCTGTCAAGGATTGGCCAAAACCACAGAACATACATGATCTGAGAAGTTTTATTGGGCTTTGCACGTACTACCGACGATTCGTACCGGGATTTGCTGACGTTGCAAAAAGCTTACATGAATTAACGCAAAAGAACAAGCCATTCCAATGGAATGAACAGCATGAAGAAGCGTTCAGCGAGCTGAAGAAGCGGTTGTGCACAGCGCCAATACTTACATACCCAGTACCAAATCGACGATTCATCTTGGATACTGATGCAAGTAATAATGGTATTGGAGGGGTTTTGTCTCAAGAAATAGATGGGCAAGAACGGGTTATAGCATATTTTTCGAAAGTTTTATCAAAGCCGGAGCGAAATTATTGTGTAACAAGGAGAGAGCTGTTGGCCATAGTACAATGTATAGAGCATTTCCGGAAGTATCTTTATGGCCAGTCATTTCTCATAAGGACAGATCATGGTGCTCTAACATGGCTGTTACAGTTTAAGAATCCGGAAGGACAGATAGCCCGGTGGATCGAGAGATTGGGTTGCTTCGATTATACCATCCAACATCGGAAAGGAAGTGCTCACGGTAATGCAGATGCTCTGTCAAGACGACCATGTCCCGTCGATTGCAAACATTGTGGTCGAATGGAGAGTAAGGAACATGTCATTGACGTAAGACTTATGCAAGTGTTACCATCCGATGAATGGACCAACGAGGAAATCAGAAAGGAGCAATCAGAAGATCCTGATCTATCGGTCATATTAAAATTCGTGGAAGATCAGCACAGACCATTATGGAAAGAGATAGCTGATAAGAGCCCTATAGTTAAGGCATATTGGGCTCAATTGGATAGTCTGGTAATCGAAGATGGTTGTTTAAAACGAGTTTGGGAAAGTTCCGATGGTAGAAATAGACAATCATTGGTGGTGGTACCGAGAATCCGAGTTCCAGAAATTTTGAGGGAATATCACGGGGGAACAAGTGGTGGCCATCTAGGAATCAATAAGACTCTGGCCAAAGTCCGCGAAAGATTTTACTGGGCAGGATGCAGACAATCGGTCGCAGAATGGTGTCAAAAATGTGATCAATGCATGGCAGTTAAGGGTCCTGCAAAACGAAGCCATGGGAAAATGCAGCAGTATAATAGCGGAGCACCATTTGAGCGGATCGCTATGGATATTGCAGGTCCATTTCCTACCAGCGAAAGCGGAAACAAGTATGTTTTAGTGGTGATGGATTATTTCAGTAAATGGCCTGAAGTTTATCCACTACCGAACCAAGAAACAACAACAATCGCTAACGCCGTGGTAAATAATTGGATTAGTCGATACGGGGTACCTATGGAACTGCATTCGGATCAAGGCCGCAATTTTGAGTCAGTGGTGTTCCAGGAAATGTGTTAATTATTGGGGATCAATAAAACAAGAACAACACCTTTCCATCCTCAGTCAGACGGCATGGTTGAACGATTTAATGCTACGTTGGAAGAATTTCTAAAGAAAACCGTAGATAGAAACCAGCGTAATTGTGACAAAAATATACCACTGTTCCTAATGGCATACCGGTCAGCAACACATGAGACAACGGGAACAACACCAGCTACCATCGTTTTTGGAAATAATTTAAGATAACCTGGGGACTTGAAGTTTGGGGCGATTCCAACGACAGCTTTGTGTGGACAAGCGTACGTCGATAAATTGAAGGAAGATATCGACGAGATACACAGATTTGTTAGAGAAAGGATACAAATTTCAAGTGATAGGATGAAGGCACGATATGACATCCGTGCAAATAATAGAGGATTCGAAGAAGGACAGTTAGTCTGGCTTCACAACTTGCAACGGAAGAGAGGCTTATCACCAAAACTGCAACCTAGCTGGGAAGGACCATACAAGGTGATTACAAAAATCAATGATGTAATCTACCGAATTCAGAAGGGCATCCGAGGAAAACCGAAGGTTGTACATTTGGAAAGGTTGGCTCTCTATAGAGGAAGGGAATTGGATCCTGTTCGGGACGAACAGGTTTGGGCGGAGGGTAGTGTTACGGACACGAGTGACATCTATGATTGAATAGAAGTACTAAGCTCGTATTTGGAAACCAGCATGAATCGCAGTATACAGGCGAAATAATAAATAAATGGAAATTTCTACTATGACCGAGAAGCGGGTAAAATGAGTTTAAATACGCGAGTAGAAAGCATAGACATTCAGTCTGAATTTGGAAAGCAATAAATTAAAATCGGGAAAAAGGAATAAGAAGTGAAATAGTGAAGTAGTAAAAGTAACAGTGTAAAAAAAGTACTGTGAAATTGAACTGTGGTGTTTTATAAATAAAGTTATAGTGAACAACAAGCAAGTGGTTTGAATCTCTGCTAGGGAAATACGTAACAATTGGTGACAGCGGTGGGATTGTGAATAAGGAGACATGAAGCTATTGGAGTTGAAAGTTTCGGAGTTGAAGAACGAGCTGAACGTGCGGGTTTTCCTACAGCGGGAAGCAAAGCAGAATTACAAGAGAGGTTACAAAACGTTTTGCTGGAACAGAACATCGATCCAGACCAGTACGAATTCAATACTGGAGTACCTGATGCTGAGGATCCTATGGAAGGGGCAACAAATGTCGGCGCAACCATAGCTCCAGCAGCAATAAATAAACCTACCCCAGCACCTACAAATTTCAATATGGGGCAGTTAATGGCGGCGATGCAACAAATGATGAGCGGTTTAAAACAAAATTTGAAGACCGAAATGAGAACCGGCCAAGAAAATTTGAATACCGAAATGAGAACCGGCCAGGAAACTGTGCTAGAACGATTGGAAGAACAAGAAAATATTCAACGGCATTTTATATCCGAAGTCAGTGAAAAGTTCCGTGAAATGTCCATTACCTTAGATGCCAAAGTGGATACAGTAAAACGTCAAATGGAACAACGATTTGAAGCGGCTGATGAAAGGTTTTTAAAACTAGAAAAAGAGATTATAGATATTTAAAATAATTGCGGCGCTACTCAAATCCTGAAACCAGTCAGCGGAACTAAATTAAAGCCTCCGACATTCGACGGAACAACGTCGTTCAACATTTTCAAATTGCAATTTGAAACGGCAGCAGTAAGGAATAATTGGTGTAAGGAAGACCAGGTCACAGCTCTCATAGTGGCGTTAAAAGGCGGTGCGGCAGATATGTTGCAAATCATTCCAGAATCTGAACGCGGGGACTATGATAGAGTCATGCAGGCCTTGGAAAGAAAATATGGTACTGATCACAAGCGTGAACTATACAGGATGGAGCTCAAAAGTCGTTATCAACGTATCGGAGAAACGCTTCAAGAGTTTGCTGCAGATATCGAGCGATTAGTACATCTAACACACTTTAATATGTCGCCCGAATACACGGAAAGAATTAAATTTGATGCGTTTACTGATGGTATTCGTGACGTAGAAACCAGACGAGCGGTAGTGTTAGCATCGAAAACAACATTTGAGGAGACCATCGCTTGTGCATTAACAATTGAGACTGTAAATAAGATGATAATACCAGAGGTAAAAATACGACGAGTCGGATTAGAATCAGGAAATTATTAACTCGAGGAATTACAACAAATCAGGAAATGATTGGCTACCAATAAAATTTCGGTCTGGAAAAGGTAGAATTAGATGTTGGATATGTGACAAACCTGGTCATATTTCAAGGGATTGTTGGGAAATTAAACGTAAGCGGGCGATGATACCATCATCATTGTATTGGAGGAAAAGGGAAGATTGCAAGGGATCAGAAGAGAAGGAGCGTCCTGTAATATTGTCAACAATAAATGACAAGGTCGAAAAAGAAAGAAACCTAACTTCTTCAACAAAATCCAGCATGAGAGCCATCCCCGTTCCACGGTTAACAAGAGGTGGTGATGGCTTAACATTAGAAGGAGAAATCAACGGGAGAGCCTGTATGATAACACTTGATACAGGAGCAATGCGGACAATTGTGTGGGCTGATTTAATAGAAAATTAACTTGATTCAATTGGAGGATTAAAACTGCAAACAGCAACCGGCGAAAGTGCAGAAATCAAGGGAAAGAAGGAAGTGGCCATGCGAATTGGTAACAGGGACTTCTGTCATGAAGTTTTGGTGGCTGATATTGTAGATGAGGTGATTTTGGGAGTGGACTTCATGAAGAAGAACAAATTCGTTTTGGACATAGGGCGTGCTACGTTAAACTGTGGAGATTTTAAGCTACAACTGCAGTTAAATAACGGTGAGCCAATCGTACGAAGAATTATAGTGCGACAGTCAACGGAAATTCGTGGTGAATTGGAAAATAAGATTACTACAGAGACGATGGGAGTTGTGAAACTCAGTAAAGAAAGGCAGCCAGTACAAAGGATAAGACTACCAAGAAACAGAGTGAAATCTCGATATGAAATTCGAGGCTTGAGACAAAACAAAGAACAGTCAGCCTGGCTTCACAACTTACAACGGAAGAGAGGATTATCACCAAATCTGCAACCTAGCTGGAAAGGACCATACAAGGTGATTACAAAAATCAGTGATGTAATCTACGGATTCAGAAGGGCATCCGAGGAAAACCAAACGTTGTACATTTGGAAAGGTTGGCTCTCTATAGAGGAAGGGAATTGGATCCTGTTTGGGATGAACAGGTTTGGGCGGGGGGTAGTGTTACGGACACGGATGACATCTATTATTGAATAGAAGTACTAAATACTCGTAATTGGAAACCAGCATGAATCGCAGTATACAGGCGAAATAATAAATAAATGGAAAATTCACTATGACCGAGAAAGCGTAGAGCTTCAGTCTGAATTGGAACAGGGATAAATTAAAATCGGGAAAAGTGATAAAAAGTGAAACAGTAAAAGTAACAGTGAAATAAAAGTTCTATAATAGTGAATTGTGGTGACTTTTAATAAAAGTTATAGTAGAAAACAAGCAAGTTGGTTTAATTAATCACAATCCAGTGATCGAACCGAGGATTGGTTTTTAATCCCTACTAGGGGAAAACGTAACAAATAATTGTCACTAATCACAGATGTCACCATTGATAACTAAAACGAGTTATAAATTATAGCAGTAGAGGTTACCCTGTAATCAAATGTTTACACATACGAACAAAATAAAAATAAATAATGAAATAGGCGGAGCGAACAAAATACGACGAAACGAACATTCGCGAAGTGTAGAGATAAAAACTAATCGAATGTTCTACAAGTATTTGCGTTGTATATATGGGTGTAGACATTTGAGTTACGTTCAATGAACAGTTCAATTGAACAGTTCAATCTTGAATTTCTAAGTGTTAATATCGGGAAGTGATAAAAAGTGAAGTGTAAAAATAACAGTAATGATAAATATTGTGTAAAATAATAGTGAAAATAAATATTAGTGAATTATTTGTGAAATATTTGTGTAATTTTTGTGGGAAATAAATTTAATTGAAATTTAATCTATGCGAGTTTAATATTCACAATCCAGTGATCGACCTGGATAAATTATTTGAATAACCACTCGGCGAAATCGTAACATAATTTTTTGATTAACAGTGACTCTGGCGTATAATAGAATAAGTTTGTATAGAAATCTCACGTGCTCCGGATAGCGAGCTCTGAATAGCACGAATATTTAAACACGGCTAATATTACATCTCTAATCGTAACAATTGTACTTCACAACAAAAAAAATTAATTTGACATAATTGTAAGCCGTTTTGTTTTATTGAATTTTTAAATTTAAACTTTAAAATGCCATCCTATAGTAAATTTTGATTCAAATAAATTTTTGGTTTAAATATGTAACAAATCATTCACTAAGTCCGTAGGATAAGTAGGATAAAAAATTTGACAAAACTCGATCTTCCAACTTTTCGATACCAATTTTTTAGGACGATTTCTCTTTCTCGTCAAAATAAGCCTCAGTTTCAGCGATTACTTTATCATTGGACTTAAATTTCTTTCCAGTTAGCATTCTCTTCATATCTGAAAACAGAAAAAGTTCGCTGTGGGCTAAATCTGGAGAATATGGTCGATGGGTAAGCAATTCGAAGCCCAATTCATTCAATTTACCATCGTTTTCATCGATCTGTAGCACGGGGCATTGCTAAGTGAAACAACACTTTTTTCTTTAGTAATTTTAGCCGTTTCTTTGCGATTTCAGCCTTCAATCGATCCAAAAATGCACAGTTATAGTCGCTGTTAATGGTAGTTATTTTTTGGAGATAGTCGATGAACATTATTTCGTTTGCATCCTCAAATACAGATGCCATCACCTTACCGGCTGACTGTTTCGTCTTCGTTCGCTTTGGATTCGGTTCGTCGACTGCTGTCCACTCATCTTTTGGGTTCTGGTATGTAATTGTGAAGCCATTGTCACATATCGATAGAATTCCATTATATTGCGGTTTAACAGCACCAAACCCTCCTCTGAAACATCGATTCGTTGTTGTTTTTTGTCGACTGTGAGAACACGCGGCACCCACTTTGCACAGAGCTCTCGCATACACAAATGTTTATGTAAAATGGTTAAAACACTACCATCTGATATCTTTACAACGTCAGCTAGGTTAGCTCGTGCACCTTCAATTTTCGATCGTTCATATCCAATTTGTTTGATTTTTTCATGTTTTCTGGAATAAAAGCATCATTTGGTCGTCCACTGCACTCTGCATCATTTGTGCTGGTACGACCAAATTTAAATTCACCAATCCACTTTTCTAGATAGGGCAGAGTTCGGATAATGTTTATCAAGCCATTGTTTGGTTTCCCCTTAATTTTATTTCTCACCATTTTTGATTTTTGCAATGCTATATTAAACCTCGAAATTCACTTTTTCCAATTTTTTTTTTCCAAATCAAAACTTGCTTCACACAAAATGCTTTAACTAACGAATCAAGTCAGATTGCTGTCACATTTATACACGTATCGTTTGAAGGTTAGTACTTAATAAAAACCACTATACTGCTGTTAGGTAATCAACTAATCAACCGTACTTGTAGTTGTGCATGATTAAATCAAAGAATTTAAATAGGTGACGCGGACTATATAACTATTTTTGTTTTATTTATTGTAAAAATAAATTAGTTCTTAATAGTATAATAGATTTCAACATAAAATTTTAAATAAAAACAAAATTAACAGTTAAATACGATATTTTCTTTTTATTTATATGTAATACGCACGGATTTAGTTTATGGAGACGACCAGGTAGTGTAACTAAATTTATTTTGTTCGACACTTAAAACTAATTGTTTTCAGAAAATTATAATATGTAAACTAAATATTTTAGTTTACAATTATAGATTTATCGTGTATATTAATTGGGCAGGTGTTCCAGAATTAAAAATTCTTGCTTAAGTTGCTGTGATTCATGTTGTAATAAAAAACAAAATATAACATGGAAATAGACAAATTTCGACAAATTTTAATAAATCTAAAAATTAACAAAATCTATTAGATTTGATGAAATAAGCAAATTTTTTATTAACCTTCCGCCGATTGTCTTCCGCGAAACTGTTTTACAAATTTAAACTAATTAGTAATTAACTTTATCAAGCTGTTTTGCTTCGTATTTGTCGATCACTTAAATCTTCTTGAAATTGATCAGTTTAAATCTGAAACACCGAGATGTAATAATTTAAAGGTAATTAATTTTTTGTGTGGATATTTTTTGGTTAATTTCATTATTTATTTTATTTTAATAAAAAGGCACATTTAATATAATATTTATGAAAGGATCATTGTTTATAATTTATAATAAAGGTAACAAATATTTTTTGATTTTTATTATTTTAAGTTATTTTTGGATTGTAAAATTCTCTCTAAATATGCACCAATCCTAAAATTTGAGGGAAAGTGTGTTTGTGTCAAATTAAGCATGTATGCCAATTTTCGGATATTTGTTTAGCTAAACTTAAAAATGATCACCCCAAACGAATATATCAAAATAAGATTTTACGTTCATGTTAATTCTTTAATTTTATGTGTGTTTGCTAAACCTTCTCAGCATAGCATCACGGCTTGTAGTGTATAAATTATAAATACCCGATAATTGGCAACAGCAAAAAAAAAATAATTTTACTCTAGTTTGATGGTTAATTTATTTAAATGTTAAAAACTATAGTAGATGTTAAAAATTTAATATGTCTAATTACTAGGCTAGTGCCGAAATTATGTTTATTTCATAAATATTTTTGAAAACCAATCATTATTTGTTTTAAGAAATTCATTAACATTTTTGTGTATCTTTTATCACTTGAAAAATCAAAAATTAAAATCGATAAAAACTTCGTTTTTATCAATTGTTATTTTTAATTATTCTAGTTTGTTTCGTTAATATTAGTTTTTAGGTAGCATTTTTATTTATATTACGTAAGGTATCGAATTGTAGGACCACGATCTTTTTTATCTTGTACTATATATGTTACAGTAGTTATGAAAACTGCATGAATAAGTAACTACTTAACGAAATTTTTAATTTTTAACTTTTGTTAATCAATTATTTAATTAATAAATGTATATTCAAAATTTGGCTACAACTTATTTAAAAATATTAATATAATAATTATTCTATAAAATATAAATATGAAATAAATTGAATAACATTCAAATCTAAAATTTCTACCAACTGTACTCTTCTTCATTATGAAATTTATAATGTATACGCAAAAGAAAATATCGTCATAGTAACATAAATAAAACCAAAAATAATAATTCGAGACTAAAATAAAATTGTTTATTTTTAAAGTGAATTTAAAATGTTTTACTCATCGAATTTTCGAGATTCTATCGATTACATATTTTAATTTCATTTTAAAAATAAAAAAATGATAAATCTTAACTAAATATTAGAATTTTTAAAAATAAATAAGTTTTATATAATTTTTGTAAATGTATTTTAAAATATTTTTTTTTATGAACAATCAACATTTAAATTAATTAATTTAAAATATTGATAAAAGAAACAT
>OZ010736.1:85473037-85503037 GCA_963932295.1 Tipula lateralis | reverse complement strand
TCTATTTTTTAATTATATTACTAATAAATTCAACTGAAATTTTAGCTTGACAATTAATTTATAAAAAATAAATTACTACACTATTTATAAATATAGTTAAAAATAATTTATACTATTCTTAACCAACAAGACAAAAATCAATCATTGCCTTAAATTTATTTAACTGTATGTTAAAGACTTAAACGATTTTACTTACAAAAAATGGGTTAAACATTTTGTTAAAAAAAAGGCGTGATGTTTTTATCTTGTTAGCTATATACTACGAGTATCATGCTATTTTGACACTAATATAGTTATATTGCTTTAATTAAAATGAAAAAACACATTCACATTAAAATGCATGTTAATAATTAATTGGCAATATTTTGGTTTAATTGTGTAGTTGTTAATGAATCTTTAAATAAGAAAATTTTTATACACACTAAAGTATTCAAGATTTTACACGTCAATACAATAATTGTGCAAAATTCTTGAAAGTGGTAGTACTAATAAATTTATTTAACATGTTGAGCAAAGTTTATTTACTAACTTTAATTCAAATTAAAACAATAAAATGATCATAGTATGATCATAGTATTAAATCACTCTAATAAATATGTAAGTAGTTCACTATTTGCTGTTAAATGCACAAATAAATAATAAAAATAATAATAATAATATATATATATATATATATATATATATATATATATATATATATATATATATATATATATATATATATATATATATATATATATATATATATATATATATATATATATATATATATATACATATATATATATATATATATATATATATATATATATATATATATATATATATATATATATATATAATATATGTATATATATAGCTATATATACACATATATATATATATATATATATATATATATATATATATATATATATATATATATATATATATATATATATATATATATATATATATATATATATATATATATATATATATATATAAATATGTTACAGTTAAGGCCCGAAATCGGCGAATGTCCAAATTTACCGGTAAATGTCCGAATTTACCAAAATGTGAACCGAAGTGTACCGAAATCTATTAATAGATTCTATATTACCCGTTCCTACGTGCGGCACGCAGTGCGACAAGTTTCCTTATCCCGGCTCCTAGGTCCCTCGAAGTTGAAATGTAAAGCGTCCCGTGAGAGTTACCGAAGCCGTTAGCCTTTACAACTCAATGAAATCATTCTAGGGTCTACTACAAAATCATTCTAGGGTCTGCTACGAAATCATTTATTAATACAAAAAATTAAAGAGTAAATGTGAATATAGTCTAAATTTACAGATAATCGTATATTGAACATACATTTACCAAAGGGATAGGTAATTTCGGACATTTGCCGCATTTCGGGCTTTAACCGTAACACATATATATATATATATATATATATATATATATATATATATATATATATATATATATATATATATATATATATATATATATATATATATATATATATATATATATATATATATATATATATATATATATATATATATATATATATATATATATATATATATATATATATATATATATATATATATCTATCTATCTATCTATCTATCTATCTATCTATCTATCTATCTATCTATCTATCTATCTATCTATCTATCTATCTATCTATCTATCTATCTATCTATCTATCTATCTATCTATCTATCTATCTATCTATCTATCTATCTATCTATCTATCTATCTATCTATCTATCTATCTATCTATCTATCTATCTATCTATCTATCTATCTATCTATCTATCTATCTATCTATCTATCTATCTATCTATCTATCTATCTATCTATCTATCTATCTATCTATCTATCTATCTATCTATCTATCTATCTATCTATCTATCTATCTATCTATCTATCTATCTATCTATCTATCTATCTATCTATCTATCTATCTATCTATCTATCTATCTATCTATCTATCTATCTATCTATCTATCTATCTATCTATCTATCTATCTATCTATCTATCTATCTATCTATCTATCTATCTATCTATCTATCTATCTATCTATCTATCTATCTATCTATCTATCTATCTATCTATCTATCTATCTATCTATCTATCTATCTATCTATCTATCTATCTATCTATCTATCTATCTATCTATCTATCTATCTATCTATCTATCTATCTATCTATCTATCTATCTATCTATCTATCTATCTATCTATCTATCTATCTATCTATCTATCTATCTATCTATCTATCTATCTATCTATCTATCTATCTATCTATCTATCTATCTATCTATCTATCTATCTATCTATCTATCTATCTATCTATCTATCTATCTATCTATCTATCTATCTATCTATCTATCTATCTATCTATCTATCTATCTATCTATCTATCTATCTATCTATCTATCTATCTATCTATCTATCTATCTATCTATCTATCTATCTATCTATCTATCTATCTATCTATCTATCTATCTATCTATCTATCTATCTATCTATCTATCTATCTATCTATCTATCTATCTATCTATCTATCTATCTATCTATCTATCTATCTATCTATCTATCTATCTATCTATCTATCTATCTATCTATCTATCTATCTATCTATCTATCTATCTATCTATCTATCTATCTATCTATCTATCTATCTATCTATCTATCTATCTATCTATCTATCTATCTATCTATCTATCTATCTATCTATCTATCTATCTATCTATCTATCTATCTATCTATCTATCTATCTATCTATCTATCTATCTATCTATCTATCTATCTATCTATCTATCTATCTATCTATCTATCTATCTATCTATCTATCTATCTATCTATCTATCTATCTATCTATCTATCTATCTATCTATCTATCTATCTATCTATCTATCTATCTATCTATCTATCTATCTATCTATCTATCTATCTATCTATCTATCTATCTATCTATCTATCTATCTATCTATCTATCTATCTATCTATCTATCTATCTATCTATCTATCTATCTATCTATCTATCTATCTATCTATCTATCTATCTATCTATCTATCTATCTATCTATCTATCTATCTATCTATCTATCTATCTATCTATCTATCTATCTATCTATCTATCTATCTATCTATCTATCTATCTATCTATCTATCTATCTATCTATCTATCTATCTATCTATCTATTTATCTATCTATCTATCTATCTATATATATATATATATATATATATATATATATATATATATATATATATATATATATATATACATATATAATATATATATATATATATATATGTATATATATATATATATATATATATATATATATATATATATATATGTATATATATATATATATATATATATATATATATATATATATATATATATATATATATGTATATATATATATATATATATATATATATATATATATATATATATATATGTATATATATATATATATATATATATATATATATATATATATATATATATATATATATATATATATATATATATATATATACATTTACTATATAATCATTTCTATCTTGAACAATATTTGAAGTAGTTATAATAGTTTAATGAATTTATCACATCTTTACAATAAAACTATATAAATTAAACCAACCTCAATTTGTAGATTAATAACATGATATACCTTGAATGGTACATTATTTAATTATAACATAACAACATTTTGTGTATGCTGTAAGTAACAAAATCTTGCATATGCGATAATTTTTTATTGTAATGATTTTTATATAATTATTTTAAATAAATATTCAAATTAAATTTAATAATGTGATTCGAATAAAGATTATATTATATATTTTATATACCTAGTTATTCTTGTAAAATTTTACTTATTACTTAGAATTTGGATATCAAACACGTATTTTAATCATCTATTGTGTAGTTACTCCAGAGATCAGTGAAAGGAAATATGTTTCAACGTAGTAATGTACATATTTAAGGTTCAAATCGATTTAACCATGCTTTTGTATAATAGTTTATTGGTCGCTTTATACACATAGATATATTGCTTAAGGAACTTTCTCATCATACCTCGGTCTCGAGTTCGATTGTTCCAGATTCGAATGACCTAAGAAAGCTGTTGTGTTTAAACACATTTGGGTTGACCACGTAAAATAGGTTTTAGTTGAGTGGGGTCGGCCCTTTAAGCTATAGATTAAAGGTTATAATACCGTGTAAATATCATTTTTTGTTTAATGAGAAGTCGTGTGCTATAAATGCATAATTTTAGCTTTAGCAATAATAAAATTTATGTTTAACACATTTATTGTTGAATTTTAGAAATGCTTAATAATATTCACGTGTAACATATTTAACCTCAACATATTTAACCATAACCTTAACACAAGGTGTGATAAAAGCATAAGTGTTTACGAACTTATGTTGCAAAATAAAACCAGACTTTCAATAAAATATAGATTTTTGGGTGATAATACGAGATAATCTTCTTTTGTAAATCTATTAAATATGAAGAAGACGATGAATAGCAAAATAGCACATAAACAACTTATTAGTTATTATTTTGCGTAAAAACAAAGAATGAATATATTCATAGGTTACAACTAGAACACATATGTAATTTAAATTAAAATTATTATTTACAATAATTTACCAATATATTCTACATTATTTTCATAAATACATAAACAATATAAAATAAAGAATATACAATTTGGTAACTGGTTTATCGTATTTGAATGTTGCAAACTTAAATTAGGTTCTTAGCGTCCCATTTGTTATATGACATTGAGTTGCTGAAAAGTTTAATGAATAAAAGAGGGAAACCCGATCGTATTAGTAAATAAACTAGAAAATTATTAAATATACTATAAAGAGTGGTCCAAAAAGAGGTACTCTTTCCAATTGGGATTCATACGAGACAACTGTCATGTCCTTATGACATGTGTGTTCAGGGGATCTATTATGAAATAATTCCGAGTCGAATTTCTCCGTTAACGGAATATAAATACCGTCGGGGAATATAAATTTCAAAATTGCGATAACTTTTTTGGTTAATGTTATGAAACGTCAAAATACGATCAATAGAAAAGAAAATACTTCAACTAAATAGCAGTCGAATTTTTTCTGTGCTTTCCAAAAAATTCCATTCGATATTGCATTTTAGTTACATAATAGCACGGATTTATCCATAGTTAACGGAAAAATCCGACTCGGATATATTTCATAATAGACCCCAGGTATTCACTTAAATTTCAGCATGCATAGACTTACACGAAAACAACGTTTACAAATTGTGGAAATTTATTTCAAAAATCAGTGTTCAGTGAAAAATTGTTTTCGTGCACCTCGATCATTTTATAGTGTTTATAATCGTCCAACTGAAGGAACTATTTGCTAAAAAATCAATACATTTCGAACCACTTTTTCATTATTGGATATTCATCACTCGACTAGAGTGTGTACATCTCTAGAATGCCGTGACGAATATCGATGAATATTTTTTATCGATCTAATGTGTATATTGCTGCTGTAGCTAGAAAGTGTGATTTTCCTTTGCATCGTCGATTTGGTTAATGAGCGTTGTAACAGCTCCAACTTCATCCGTTGTTTTTATAGAAAAATTGTGTTCAGGGATGAAGCTCATTTTTGAATGGGTACGTTAATAAACAAAATTTTCGTATTTGGGCTTTGATTGAAGAGCAATATACAGTTTGAAGCGGTTTATGGGCAGGCCGCATCATCGGACCGTATTTCTTTCGAAATGAAGAAGGAAAACATCAATGGCGTAAACTACAGAGAAATGATCAATGAATTTTTATTGCTTAAAATTCAAGATATTGATGTAGTCGAAGGCCAAATCATCGATTTATTGAAAGAACAATTTATTGAGAATATCATATCAAGAAAAGGACCGTGAATTGGCCTCCAAGATCTTGTGATCTACCAACGTTAGCTTATTTTTATGAAGTTATCTGAAATCACAAGTTTATATCGATAAACCACAATCGATTCCTGCATTAGAAGCGAAAATAACACTCGTCATTATCAGAATATTGAAGAAATCGCTCGAAAGAGTTGTGGAAAATTAGATTTATAGAATGGATCAGCTAAGGGCCAGTCGCAGATAACATTTAAAATAAATTATTTTCAAACATTTAATGTCATAAACCGAATTTACATCACAAATACAACTTTTTATTATCAAATTGATTTTAATACATTTTATTTAAAAAAAACTTCCGGAAGAGGTCTTATTGGATCACCCTTAAGTTAAAAAATTTGGTTCAAAATAAATATTTTAGAAGTCGTAAATATTAACATATGCTAATTCTTCATATGTCAACATTGGAAAAAAAACTATTTTTATTTTTCAGAAAATTGCAAAATATAAATATTAAATAAATAAAAAATTAAAGATAAAAAGGTTTGTTCTTTAGAAGTTTTGATCGGATTCTTACAAATTATTCATTGTCACTTACACTAGCAGTCATAATATACAACTTAACTCAATATTAATAAAAAGGCTGAAAACAATAACGATAATCTTCAATTTAAAAGTATGATGAATATTAATTATAAGAATATAATATAGTTTTTAAATAATGAAGTAAACAATATAATTATAAATAAAACATAAGCGAAGACTAGCAAAAAAATTTTATCACATTGAATATTCCAATCCACTCACTCAAATTGTCTCAAATTCTTAGTTTAGATTAATTATTTTTTAATTTGTAATAAACTAAAATATATTTGCTAGAATCCGATGAAAATGTTTCAAAGAAATTAGGTAATCCAAAACTAAAATTAACACAAGAAAATGTTAACCCGGTTGAAATGAATTACAATATTTACTGTTATTTTATTTATAATAAAATAATTAATTCATCTTTTGTATGTATACAAATATTGGTTACTTTTATTGTGTAATGAATAAACACATTTATTTAACATTTATTTATTGAACATTTTGAATAATATTTTTAATAGCTATGTGATAATAATTAAATTTGCATCTATTATCAACTGAAAGAAGTTATTCACTGCTTTATTCATAATGAAATGCTGAATTTATTGATTGGGGTTGATAATAAGAAATATTTGGTTTATTAAATTCATTCTTCATAAAAGTTCATACGACCAAAAAAGTCGAAAATTTTATTTTTCAAAAAAACAATTTTAGAATTACATTTGCATTAATTTTGTAAGTTCGAATGTGAATTGATCATTTGAATTGATCATTTTGAATTGATCATTAAAATAGAACAGGTTCATCTCAGAAAGGGTAAGCCTATTTTTAGGATTAATAACTATACCTTTTACTTTATCCGATTTTATTTTACTCTATGTCTAACACATTTATTTTAGTGTCTAAACCTCTCCAAATATAGTTTTACTCTTGGTAAAATTCAAAATAGAATTATTAATACGGTAAGCACCGCCTACAATAATTAATAAAACTAGGTCCAAGATTAAATTTTAAAACGTATTTTTAATCATTTATTGCAATCGGTGTTGTAAATGCATATAACCTTCAGTTGATACGCAGATTGTGGAAAATCAATCTTCTATGTAAATATTATACGCGGCTAGTATTGAGCTATGCAGTATCTGTATAGCCTATGTAAATGGAATGCTGTTCGATTTCAAACCAGATTGCAAATACTCATTTTTAATTGGTTTTGTCGAAACTATTGGTCTCTTAAGCACTTTTGTTACTTTTCATAATAATCTATTCCGGAGAATTTTAGATCTTTATAAATACTTTAATTAATCTCAGGCTGCTCAAGTTTTTTTATTTTGAGCCTCTTTTTTTATTTCTAGACTTCGAATAAATTAATATTATTGCAAAAGATAAGGTTATATGGAAATAAAGTTTTTGGAAAAATAAAATACAAGGTAATTATTCCAAAAACTTTTAAACCTATCGACAGTTCTAGTATTTCAAATTAAGATAAATTAAGATTCCATTTCAAATTAAGATTCCAGTAAATAGCTAAACTAATAACTGATTAATTTTTGTTTGAATGGTTGAATTCGAGCCAACCTCAAATATTTTATGATTTAAAATTCAATGTTCCTAATTTATTTGATCAATGTTCTTAATTTATTTGATAAAGAAAATTGGGTTCCATTAATTCACTACAGTCATAAAGATCAAATAAATTTTACAAAAAAAAAATTGGATATTACAGAGAACTAAAACTTAATTATAAATTGTAATTAAATTAATCATATATTTTAAACCGTTCTTAAAAAGCATTTAAAAATAGAATCAAGAATATTTTAACTGCAAACCTTGTAATCCGAACAAGAAACAATATTTATTATGATTCTTAAAATTCTTTACTTTCATCACATTTATACCATATTGCTAGTCAAAACGCAGAACTTGATTACAGTCGGATAGTAAATATATAAACTGTTGTTTTATATAGTAAATACCTAAATTTTTAAATAAATAAACTTTGAAAAGAAATAATCATATAAATTCCAAATCCAAAAAAACAAATATAATTGTAGACTCTTCATTTTAAGTTAATTGATCATTTCATAATTGTATTAAATTTATTATTTTTTAAATATTTGAAACATTTTTTGGGTGTTTTTTTTTATCAATATTTACTAAAAATTTCAAAAACCAATATATTATTAAAGAAAAATTTGTAAAAAATAAAATAATATTAAAAGTTCTAATTAATTTAAATCTTGTATCGATAAATAAAACTATACCTACAGTCTAATTTGAAGCTATATAAATATTTTAAATACTAAAAACAAAAATAACTTTCAGTTTAGCATATTCAATCTCACAAACGCCCAAAATTGTTTAAATAAAAAAACATTTATAAGTGTTTTAAGTACATTTTGAAAAATAACATCTAATAGAAAAATATTTAAAGAGCAAGAATTCCAAATAAAAAATCACTTAATTTGGTTCAGTAAAACTCTTAATTATGTTCGCAAAAAAAATAACTAAAAGTTAGTATATATGTATAAACTATATAGGGTGATTCATTTAAAATGGAACAACCGAATACCAAAAAAATGATTATTTAAGAAACAAGAGTTGTAAATAGTAGTATTATAGAGCAAATAGGTATGATACTTAAATTTATTTTTGGTTTCAGGATTATTTCACTCCTTTATTTTTTGATTGAACTGTGAAATAGTATAGAATATAAAGGAACAAGAAGATTTAAATCAATTTTAAATAAAATTCGAATTATTTTAATTAGTTAATGGTCAAAAGTTCGAAACTTATAAAACACCTTATTTATTTAAGCATTATATCTTTTTCGATTCGCACAAGTATTAAAAATTCTTATTCATAAATTTCCAATTATTTTTAAAAACATTAATAAATTCGTAAAATAATTATATGAGTATATTTAACAAGTAAAATGACCTAACAAACGTTCATCACTTCAAAAATAAATTATATTATCATATCTGCCCTTAATCAATAACTCTTATTAAAAATATTCATATAGCTATTCGTTTTCGAGCTAGAGTCTCAATTTATGGGAATCGCCCTATATATGAAGTTTCTTGCAACAACATCTAATATAAATAAATTTCGTAAAATAAATATTGAAATAAATAACTGAATATATCTAATAAGTATTTCGTGTCAAAAAAATCAAAGAGTCGTCATGAAATAATTGACACATTAAAGATACAAATTTTATATGTTTGTCGTTAAAATTAAAAATTTAATTATATTTTAAATTAAATAAAAACAGTATAGTAAAAAATTACAAATGTCAAGAAAGAAAATATTAATTATACATAAAAACATAAATAAATGAATAAGAATAATTAAAAAAATAGAATTAATATGAAATTAATTTGTTTTTTTTTTTAATTAATCTTTGTATTTTGTTTTGCTTTTTGAGATGATTTTTAGTTGCATGACTTACGATAGTCAGCATCACTATTCTCCAGGTAGATAAGAGTAATCTGCTCCATATCGGGTAACTCCACTCTGTAGATTATCTCCCCTTAAGTCAAAATTATATCAAAATAATATTTTTATCAAAACTATGTTTTGTTCATTTTAAAATATCTAAATTTTTCTTTAATTTTTTAAATTTATAAATATGTATTTTGTTGTTTTTTCAATTTCAAATACAAGATAGAATAAAATAAGGTAAATGAAACAACCAATAATAATAAAGATACAAATGTTCGTGCCTGGATATTAAGAAAAATAATGCTTGTTCACGTTTTTCGAATAATTTATTGTATGACTATTTGAAATGTATGATTTTCTCTAACCTGCATGAAGATGTTTCAGTATAAATGGCGTAAACGTATCAACACATTGTTAAGTCATATCTACCAAAACAAATAGTCATAGTAATTAAACCATAGTAAATTAAAATTTAATAATTAAAATAAAACAAAATAATTTCTTTATATTATACTTTTTGATGAAAGATAAGAGAGTGGATTGGAGTTTATGATATAAGGATAACATTTTTTGTTTGAATTTAAAAATTAAATAAATTTTGAAAATTAAAACATGTGCATGAAAAATTTAATTTAACGAAATTATCAAACATACTTCTACACTGGAGGGTAAAATTATGTAAAACCAAAACAAAATAATGACGTTAACAATATAATATAAAATATAACTAGTGAAAGTTGTAAAATATGTATACTTTAAAAAATTATTAATTAATTTAAATCAATATTATGAATAATAAAATTATACACTGAATTTTGTTAAAATGTGTTTTAATAATTAGATAAAAACCAAATATTTTTTAGAAATAAACTAAAATATACCAGTATGTCTCAATGATAGTGTAATAATGAAACATAATTAAATAGAAGCCATATTAATAATGGATATTATTATAGTACAGTTAGTAAATTAGAAAAAATACAATAATTTTAATTATAAAATTAAAAGCTTTAACTTTAAAATACTTTATAATATATTTTATAATTTAATTAAATTCATTCGATATACGACGCAATGTGGTTAAGTTATTTAATTTGATAACTTTATTTATTTCGTTTATGAAAGTACATATATTAACATCTATAAATTAACGAATATTTTCCCGAAGCACTCATGAAATCTGTATATGTATAACTTACATTTTAGGTGCTTTATATGTTATATAATAATTATAATAACAATATTAAATAGTTACTTTTTAGTTAAAACAATTCTTAAAATATTTATAATAATTTGATACCGAATATGTATGTAATATGTCTAGAATAATAGTAAAGTACTTTAAAACAATAATAATATTTGCGATATTGTGTTTGTTTAGACAAATATGTACATGTTTATGTATGTTATATTGATATAATACCTTGTTTACCTGTCACTTCCGTTTTAGAATTTTGCTGATATTTTTGTACATTTTCAATGTGTGTGTAAGTATTAAATTTTGATTTGTTAATTAATTAGGTTTTCGTATTTTAATCATAAATTAAAATTTAGAAAAATATAGAACTTTAACATGTCATTAATTATTGAAATTTTCATAAATCAAATATCTTTTGACTATTTTTCGTGATATTTTAAAATATCAGAAAAACACATTCGAGGCTACTGAAATTTTTACTATATGTCCATAGCGGACTAAAGATATGTAACAAAAGAAGATTATGATGTGACGCAAATTAAAATATGAATACTTAATTTTTTTACCGTGTACTTTTTTAGTATTTCAATATTAGCCGTGTTTCTTGACGCACAGTGATCCGGATCAGGTCACATTTTCCATGCAAACCAAAGACACATTTTGATCCAAATTTCATTTTGGATCAAAATGTGTCTTTGGTTTTGCATGGAAAATGTGATCTGATCCGGATCACTGTGCGTCAAGACACACGGTTATTGTTTGATACATACGAGTACACAAACGTATTGTATTATGACAGTGTGAATTCTGTTTAAGTCATTTATAAAAATGAATCGAAAGGCATTCAATACATATTCATGTATTATTGGTTGTCCTCGTAGTTATACAAATATTAAATTTAAAATATTTTTTTAAATATATCAATTAAATATTATCAATTTATATACAATTTTTCTATTTTTTACAATTTCGTCATGCAAGTGTCTTCTAGTAAATTATTTATTTATTTAATTTTTAAGTAAAACCGTCTTTCCAAAAATTGGATTAAATAAAAAAGATGGCTTCCATTATATTAAATTTTTGTAATAAATAATTACCAAACAATCAAAAAACTAAGCGATAAGGTATTAAAAAAGTTAAGGGGGGTTATCTGTCTTCTCAAGTGCTACAAGTGATGTTTTTGTCTGCATGAGCCAAAAGGATTACCATCTACCTATAGAAATTAACTGTAATTTGTGCCATATGTAAATACAGCTAAATATATTGGCATGACCCTCGACGCCAAGCTTAAGTGGAGAGAGCATGTCAAAAATAAAAAAGAAGAACTTAACATAAAGTTCAGAAAAATGTATTGGCTCATAGGTAGAGGCTCTGAGCTTACAATTCATAATAAGCTGATGCTATTTCGGCAAATTCTGAAATCGATATGAACCTACGGTATATAACTACGGGGATGTACCAAGCAAACAAACGCCAAAATGATACAGACGTTTGAAAACAAGGTTCTTCGTAGCAACGTCAATGCTCCGTGGTACATAAGAAATGAAGACCTTCACAGGGACCTTCGGATGGAATACATCAAAGATGAAATAAAAATGCATGCCACAAAACATGAAATAAGGCCCCAGGAACATGGAAACCCCTATATTCACCATATGATAGATAAACCTATCGTTGAAAGAAGACTCCAAAGAACGAGGCCACTTGACCTAGTGAACTTACCAAATTAAAATTAGTAAATAGGTTTAATTAATTATGGGACTAACCAGTGGGTTGGATCCCAACTAAAGTGAATTGTACTAGAAACATAAAAATTTATATTTGAAAAAAAAAATCGCTAGATGAGCGCAGTCTCAGTCGCAATAAAAATAAAGCAAAAAAAAAGAAATTAAAACAGATTGAGTATGGAATAAAAATTATAAGTATTATAAATACGAATTTAAACGCGGTAGAATAGTTGACTTTGACGATCAAAATAGGTAACATAGCTTTCTATTCAAACAAGAAGACCACGGGACTAAATTATTTTAGATGCACATGGTATAATTAACATCGCTAAACATAATTCCAATGACTAATCTGTCTACATTTAGTAAAGATCGTACACATGAAATTACACTGTTTAGAATACAACAAAAACCATGAAACAACAATGTATACCTTACATGCTGAATAGCATTTATTTGCACATAATCTTTTATCCATTAACATCATTTTAAGTAACTTGAGTAAGCAGGTCATTTTTATTCACATACATAATACATTTTATGTACATAAAATAATAAAATTATGCTTCAATAATAAAATTATGTATATAAACCGTAGAATTAATAAAATAAAGTACTATCACAATATAAAAATAAATTTATATTAATATAATCGGCTTTAAAATACTGCAAGAACACTCTTAATTTTAATTTAAAAAATCTTAAGGCGATAATAAAAATGCACTCATCGCTGATATGCTTTTTGATGAAAATTGGTCATAAATTGCACGGTCGTCAAAGAGTTAATCGGTGAATAGACGACGCGAGTTAGTTAGTTAAATCACTTGTGTTAAAAGAATCTAGTATGCGTGTAAATTCCTTGTCAAGTCCTAGAGCAATATTTGCAACGAACTGGTCCTTGAAATGCTCAAGTTAAATGAAACACGTTTTGATTCAGTTTAACTCTCAAACTTTGCCTGAAAACAGCAGTATTATGTAGTGTTTGAACATTTTTAGCCTGCCATGATTTGACGCATCCAGCACAGAACCCGTTGCCTCAAATGTATGCATCAAATAACTGATAGTTGTTTTATTTGGGCGATGAAAATAATAAGGGGTGGGATGTTGAATTATCACTTTCATTCGAATCGACTTTTAAAGTCGAATGGAAAAAGTGATGGATGTTATGTTATAAAATTTTCGACTTCAAAGTGATACGTTGATGTGGCAACTTTTTTCGAACATAGAAAATCAACAGCAATTTAAACTTGACATTTAACTTTTATGACAACAAAGCGTCCCTTAAAATTACAAATTATGTATAAGAGTTGTTAAAATACGAATAAAACTGAAAATTGCTGTAGCTATAACTGTAAATGCAGTTGATAGTGAGTCTCCAGAAGAAAGAGATAATCTTATCTATACCATAGAAAGACGATTTTTGAGAGATCGGTATAATTTTATGGATCTGTCAAATAAAAACTGATTACGGAAATAAAACCTCGATTTGCTTTAGATTTATAGGTTAGCGGCTGTCCTAAATTTTTATGGGTCAGGGTCATACTAGCGAACTGTTGGTGATATTTTGTTCCATAATATGAACCAATCATATTTCTCCATGGCCTTAGATGATATTACTCAAGTTTTAAAGACAATTATCTGTCGAAAATTCATAAAATTTCCTGATGCCCGGTGTGATCGGTTGTGTGTAGTCAACATATAAATATTATCGCACTCCGCGAAAACGAACACATTTTCGTGAACCGATGGAGAAACCATTCGATGAATGTGCAAATTGTAAATTAAAAATTATTTTTTATTAAAATATTGTAAATGAATATATTTCTTGAATATATATATATATATATATATATATATATATATATATATATATATATATATATATATATATATATATATATATATATATATATATATATATATATATATATATATATATATATATATATATATATATATATATATATATATATATATATATATATATATATATATATATATATATATATATATATATATATATATATATATATATATATATATATATATATATATATATATATATATATATATATATATATATATATATATATATATATATATATATATATATATATATATATATATATATATATATATATATATATATATATATATATGTATTCAAATATTGTAGATGTATTTTTACGGTCTACAAATCTTTATAATATAAGTATTTATTATAACTCGGACAACAATTTCACTTGAACTAAACTTAGTGATAGAAAAGTATCATTATCGCGAGATTACAACATACCAATTTTCGACTTTCTGGTCGAATTTCGAAAATTCAAAATTACAACATCCCATCCCAGGAATTGCGCGAAACAGGTTTTTTATTTTTCCACCATCAACAGCTCTTGAATAACTTCAATCGAATTCTTCGCAATTTTTAATTATTTTCCTGTGTCTAATCCCATTATATACGAAAATACATAGGCCAAAATAAATTCCTATCTCATTACAAGTTTTTATTGTTATTGAATGTTATTTATTTCTGTATAAAACGATATTTCCATTTAATACTTATTAAATATGCACTATATATGGATTAAAATAATCAATTTTTTCCATTGTTGCGGTTTTGTATTCGAAATGCGTTTTATGTGCTTTTTGTTACCCGCACGGGAATTAGATTAATATTCAGATAAAGATGGGCCGTTTTTATAACGTTCTTTATTCCAATTTAATAAATTTGAAGATTTTATTTCAAAATTTTATAAAGAGAAAAAAACGTTCGTTGACAAAAAAGACATATTTTTTCATCAAAACAAGTACTTTTTTCTAAAATAAATTACGTAAACGGTTATTTAATTAATTAATTATTTTGTTATTCATTTTTCTTTATAACAGAAAAATGTGACAAATTAAATGATTTATCAAATAAATTAGTGTTCACCTTAATGTTTGTCTAACTAAAAGTGATATTCCCTACTTATAACAATAGTTTTAAATAACTGAGACAATCTGAGAGACAACTAGGTCTCTTTAATTCCAGGAGATTTCTAAAGATTTGATACAAACGTTTGATAACTGATACGATTTGATAAAGGCAAATAATAAACAATTAATTAATTCAACCATTATTATTAATACTTTAATTGGCAAAAATTAAAACTATGTTACTCATTTAAACCGATCTACAATTTTTAATTTAAGGTCAACATATTATTACATTAACAAATACATCCAATGTTATTATCCATATCATAACAAATACATCCAATGTTATTATTATAAACTAACTATAAAAAGATTTGTACTGTATAATTTAATGATCATAGTGTCAAAAACTCCATAAAATTAACAGTATAATATAAATTTTTCAAAAAATATAAACATTTCGCACTGAAATGATGAATATAAAATACGTATTAAGTATTAAGATTTTCCTAGGCTGACGCAGTTATAAGATTTATATTAAGTAAAACGATAAAATTAAGAATATTCGTACATGTACCGAATTAGAGAAGGTTAGATTATACTAGTGAAAGATGTGCAATAAGAAGATTTTGCTTAATTTTATATTACCTATATTATATATTTTATTTTATTATATTTTATATTACCTTCCATTATCTGTTTATTTATTTAATCTGTATTTGAATGTTTTCAATAGCAATGGATATATCGCAATGTCTGCATGAAATGAATATTTTTTTAGATGCTTCAAAACTAGTTAACTTACATATAAGTTTGCTGTGACGCGAAAAATACGAACTTATACGATCACAAAATTTCAATTTTTATTTTTTTTAAATTCATAGTTTAATGAAATACTTAATTTATAATTTTTCAAGACGATTTTTCAATTGATAGAGTTTTATTATGAAATAATTTGTTATGATAATGTTTTTTATATAATCAGTATTAGATGATAATCTTTATTTTAAAAACGATTTAAGTTTCAATGAACTTCATATTATTAATCGTTTAGCTAATTATATGTCCGAAGCAATTATATGTCCGATTAATAACATGCAAAATGGCTTTTTTCTAATTCCTTAAAACTATATCTAATGGTTAGATTTTCGATACTGTTGAAAAGAAAGTAGCATAACCATAATTCATAATCATAAGTGTTGTAATTCTTAATTATTATTGAATTTCACAAATTCAGAACATATCTTATTGGAGTCGTCGTAAGAACAACATTCTCATTGCGAAATCACTAATAAGGTTAGTATTTTTAGCAATTAAACCTTGTTGCGCTCTATTTAATGTTTGGCTTATATACCTTTACAATTGAAATTGTAGTTTATACTATTGTTTAACATTATAATAGTTTTAATGAAGTTGTGTTTTAAAGTGCTTGTTTCTGCTTACTGAATTTTATGTGTAAGTTTTGGGTTTTAATATTGTTTTACAATAGTTACCATCATTCGTATATCGAAAGATTTTTAATGCTATTAAAATTCTTTAGTGTATTTTATTTAAATGGACAACTAAAATTTTACACAAATATAATAAATTATAATAAAATAAATCGGAGAAAATAAATAATAAGTTATTTGTTGTCTTTTCATATATGGAATGGCTGATAACATGTTCAAAATTATCAGAATTTTCATACAAAAAGCACATAAAAATATAAATAATTATATATAATTTGTATTTCACTCGATCTCAAACAAATAAGCAAATTTATTTACGATTTTATTCTGAATATTAGAAATTGATGCATTATGTTTTACAATTAGTTAAGGAAAATCGAAGTAAATGTGCCTATATGAGTGGAAATAATCGAGAACGTAACTTTATATCTTATTAATAATTAAAAATAGTTTGACTTCTTTCGTAAAGTGTAATAAAAACGTAATTTAAATAAACGTAAGAAATTTATTTTATTTTGTAATAATTAATTTTAAATCGATAATTAATATTATACCTTATATTTAAAAATAAAAATACATTAAAAAAAAACTAAACGAAACTTACCTCCTCCTTCGGCGCCTGCGTCGTCCTGTGTATAACAGAGCATAAACGCTGAAATCAAATAATAAATAAAATATGTTATTAAAAAAATAAATTAGATTTCTTGAAATAAATCGGTCGGGGTTATTATTTGAAAAAGGTTAGTTATATTAATAAACCTAATATTTTGAAGAAAAAATTTTTTTATAGTGATCTGTTACCTACAGCTTGTTTGCTGATAAAAAAGATTAAAATATACGTTAAACTAAATCCGAATTCACAAAGACGATATTAAATGTTAGGAACATTTTGAGTTATCAGATAACTACTGCATTTGCAATTTTGAACTACTTGGAATGATAAGGTGATTTTTTGTAATTACAAATAAATAACCGCAAAAACAAAATTAATAAATTATAAAAAATATTACTCTTGGGGATTTCTATAAGGATGAAAATACATAATCTTAAAAGCATATTATGCTTTAAGGTTATATTTGATATTTTTATGTTTCTATAAAAAAAATTATTTTTCTATCAGTCATTTACATATTTTATATAAAAGACGAATATGTAATAAACAAAAGTACATTCAACCAGACATTCAAAAACCCTGGGGAATTAAAGACGCAAATCAAGATCATTCAATATTGAAACATCTATTAGATAAACTTGAAATGGGTAACTCAGAACTTTTGGAGAAGTATTTATAGACCGGTAGAGTTATAAGACGGTCATATATTGTCTGCAAAATAATTTACTTTGTTTTCAGTATCTCTTGTTACAATATTTTCTATTGAAATACTATTTAAAAACGATTCAATATTCGAAATTTTTGTTACCAAAAATATATGAATTTCAAAATCTTAAAAATTGTTGCACGTTTTCCCCGTTGTCATGAAATTGAATATAATATAACACATTTTTTATATTATTGAATATAATATAAAAAATGTTATGGAACAGTATATCATCCTGTCACATTTCATAATGTTTTGTTTATGTCATTGACTGTCGGAAAGCTTTTTTTATTCAAAAACTTTGTATTAAAATTTTAATTCAGAAGACTATTTATGTACAACATGCTTGATGATATTGAGTGTTGATCTTTACAGTAACACGGTCGTTATTTAAATGACGTTACACATCATATAAGTAATATAATATTGCCTATCTGATACAAAAATCCTTAACTTTTCGGAACGAGTGCATAGTAACCCATCATATGGAAATATTACTTAACAAAGAGTTAAGCATATCAATATGTATTGGTTTTTAGTAACAAAAATTTTGGACGGTAATAATATTTGCGCATATGAGATTCTTTCTTCCAATAGTGGATTTCATAATTTAAGAATATGTTTCATTCAATCAAATAAAAATTTGATATTTTAAGTTCAAAAATATTCCTTATAGTAGAATTTTTATTTTTTATATTATAAATATATTTCGGCAATCAAGTTGCCATCTTCAGTATTTATCATGAACTAAAAAATAAATTTTATTTCCATGCCTTTTTATACTTTTTCCAGGGTAGAGTTTTTTTATTTTCAAGGTATAATATTTTGTGACGTATTTTTCAAAACTAGTTCGTAAAGTTTGTTCGTCATAGTATTAATTTTGTTGTTAAGTAGAAATTTATTTTGCGGTTTTTATATATTTCAAATTCTTCCAGCCTGTTCATTTGGTCGCTTTTATTCATCTTGTAGAGAATTTTTAAGTTTGTATCCATATCTGTGTAGTTGTGTAAAGTATTATTGATATGGAGAGCAAATCTTGACTCAGTATTCATTTTACCGATATCCTTTATATGTTCGTTAAATCTTATTTTAAAGGATCTACCGGTTTGTCCTATGTAAAATGATGGACAGTCTGAACATGTTAATTTATAAATTCCGCTGTCTAATGTAATGTTACTATTTGATCTAATTTGTTGTTCTAATTTGTTATGCGTTTTATATGCAACTTTATATCCAAAGTTTTTAAATATTTTCTGGAACCATTTTATGTGCCGTGGTATAATACATGGCACATTAAAATGGTCAAATTGTATAATACATGGCCGTGGTATAATACATGGCACATAAAACGGTTATTCCACGGCCAAAGTGGTCAAGATAAATCGAAAATATATATTCAGAACCAATTACCGACAGAACACTACGCTACAATTTGATGATAATACCCAAGAAAAATACGTTTTTGTGGATTATAATAAAAACACCAGCCAACATATCCAGAAAATATTCAAAAACTTTGGATATAAACTTGATGATTACAACAACTTTAAGTTTTTCTATTTTTAGCTTATGGGTATTTTTCATGAAAGTTTTAGTTTGATAAATGTAATTAAGATAAGTTAGTTTACTTAAACTTACTGATAAAGAAAATTTTTTTAAAACAAACTTAATATGATATTTTAAAAGACAATATCGAAAAATCGAAAAACAACTTACTTTGTGGATCAGATTCGTTTTGGTCATCAGTGACATGTCCATTAGCTAAAATATATTTAAAAATGGTTGGTAAACAGAAAAAAAAATTAAAAAATATAAAACAAAAAACATATAACTAAAAATAAAATAAAAATTAGTCGTCGTAATAGGCTACTATTATCACGATTCTATTACATGGGAATTATAGTTTAGTAAATAGTGATTTGCTGCAAAATATAATATATCTTTGTTTTATAGAATAAAGTCGAAATTACTTTATAAACGCTAAATGATTTTCTAATTATGAGTGGCTTGAATCTGAACTTTGTGACTTTCTAAAATTTCTAGCGATCATTAATAAATTACTTAAACTAATCATCATAACAAACAATTGAATATATGTATTTCAAATTTAATTGAATATATTTTATATTACAACTATTCAAAGTTTAAGGAAAGTTTGTTACAAGACGTCGGTTAATCAGAATTATCTATCTAGAAACTTGAAAAATAATTTAGTAATTATTAGAATAATTTGTTAATACCATTCACGATTCGTTTGAAACAATTAAAACTATTATTAATAAATATTTTCTCAAAACAATGTTTCAGTTTCCACTACAAGTTGTGACCAGTGTTCAGTACAGACCAAGGTAATACTATACACATTTCGAAAGTGTTATACCAAACATATAATAAAAAGATATTATTGTAAAGATATATTTTGTATATACATATAGTTAGTTAGATATCTAGCTAAATCAATTTCAAGGTGATACAGGGTGGTCATTTTGTGGTGCTTTGTCATACTTTTATATCACGGTTGGAGACTTTTTTCGTGATATAGAAAAAATAAAATAAGTCTATAAACACAACCCTGTGCAATAAATTTAAAAGGGGAAATAATGAATTTTAATCATTTGAGTCAAATTGACGTTTCGCATAACCACGAAATTAATTATATCATTTTTTATATGAAGTGGTTGAATAGGTAGTGATAATTTTTTTTAATAAGGTAAATATCATATATTCAGAGAACTTAATTAATAACATTGGAAACCATTTTAGCATGGCATACGACTTACAGTATAAAAAGTTGGCTGATAAAAGCGAGATGGAATATATTGTCGTCTTTTTTACTCGTTTCAATATACGACTTGAAGTTGTCCATTCATGATTTACCTGCAGTAAGCTACGACAATTTCATTATATCATAGTTTTTAACACTGAATGTGATAAAGCGCCATAAAATGACCACCCTTAGGTGTCACCTAATACACATTCAAAAGTAAGTACATATATGTATATAACCAATAATTAACATCTCTTCGTACACAGATACATACTTATATTAAAGTAAATACTTATATAAAATATAAAGTACAAATGTAAATAAAGAACAAAATACAAAAATACAAACAATTCATAGTGCACATTCCCATTAGAACTTGTTAAGGTTTTTGGTATTTAACAATTATAGATTATAATTAAATATAAATAATAAAAAAATGAAACTGCGGCAGTTCCAAAACTGGAAACCTTTATTTACGAAATATCATAAATTTTTTGTTTTTTTACTATCGACAGCTAACGACTAACCATGACGATCTACGGTCATAACTATAAGAAAAATTTTGAAGCTCGCTAATCACTATGGGCCTATAGTCCACCTACAAAAATAATTTGTAGCTTGCTAGCATTGTGGGCATATACATTATAATTACATAATATTGCAGCCTTAGCATGGCATTGCAATATAACAATATGAAAAACAATACTTTTGCAAATAGAATGCAGTTGAACATTTTTAGTATTCCACTTTACATTGAATCATGTAAATGCTAATAACTTTTGCAAAAATTGAGATATTTTAATTAATTTTATTACATTTCAAAGATATCAGTTCTTCATCATTGAAATGTAGGGTAGAATTTCAAACTAATTAGTCTTAATTAAAAAAACATAAGTGGAATTCTAAAAACTTTCCAGTTTTTTTTGTGGCATTTGTTGTGCACATTATTTGAGTTTAATAATAATATCTATGGCTTAGAGGCCGTAAACGGCCCTTACCGCGTCTCAAATGAGACCTTATAACCCAATTTTAACGATTGGTGCACATTGTAGGTGGTCAGCCCAACGAATGTTGTTATGTCATCCGGTGCATGTTAATTTTTGGTCAACGGCGGGAATCGAACTAGACCGCGGTGTGATGAGAAAGTCTCTTAACCATTAAGCTACAACCGGCGACGGAATTTAATATTGTAACAAATATGTAGGTTTATTAATCAATGCAGTAAATGTCATAAGAGTCAATAGTCTAAAGGTTATAGTACGCAGTATATGTAATGATGGTCAAAATAGAAACTGGTTGGCATCCAACTGGAGATAATATAATACAATACTTTATTGTTGAATTTTAGAGATATCGAAGAGATACTTCGACGTCTCAAGCGGTCCTGACAGTCGCTTTTACTTTGAGAAATAGTAACGAGATGAGGGTTATTTTTCGTAATATATTTTGACATATTTTTCGTAAATTTCCCATCAAATAATAGCTGCTTTGGATAGCGGCACAGAATAGTGCTTTACAAAAATACAAAAAGGTAGAGCTAAATATTTATTTTTATAAATTTTGATATCTAATTGAATGAAATATTATAGTTTACTGTTAAATTGTATTTACTTATAAATAGCGCATTAAATTGGATTTTAAATAGAGAAAAATGCTTGCTCTGCATCGCTATCCGGAGCCGCTATCCAAAGCAAATATTAAAACACGGCTTAGATCAACTACGAGAGTTGTTGCTAAATAACAACGTAAAAATAGATAATATCAATAGCGAAAACTTATTCTATCGTGTATTTTTCTTAGAAAACCTTGGACATGACTTACAACTATTTCCACCTAGTGTTCAGTGGGGAATCTAAAGTCAAAGCTTACGAAGATTATAATTTTGTTACTTTAGTTATAACTTTAAGTATGTATTTACAGTTTTATTACTTTAATTGTAATTTTAAATAAAAAAAAACAAAAATACAAGTATGCTGTCAAACCAAAATTTTAATGCTTGCTTACTAAACTTGTAAAAATTAACTATACGATTTTACCATAACAAAGATTGCCGAGTTTTATTAACTTATCGCTTTTCCCGTAAAAATGTACTGTTAGTAAATGTTTCAATAGAAAATTTCAATTAAGAGGTATTCTCTATTCCAATATGATTCATTATTTTTCAAGACAATTTAAATCACTACCATAAACCACAAAATATTGTATTACAATATATTAAACATTTAAATTAATATGATAATCGACTGACTAACTCATTCACAGTAAGTGGAACAATCTTCGGATCGTTGCATGTGATAGGGATAATATTTGTAATTTTTTTCTGGTAAATTTAAATTAATAAGATATTTCATCTTTATTTTCGATTTATTTAATATTAAAGAACCATTATTAATTCATAGCACTAGTATAATCATAAAATATTATTTACAGCTACTCGTAATATATTTTTCATTTGTTTTCTACTTGGTTAATATCCCTATTGTGATTTTCATCTTACCTCACTCGACACCGTGACTTGTATTGTCACTCGAATAATATTTTGGTATTATGATTTTCGCCTTTTTTATTACACGTTAAGTATAATTTTGGGAATGAAATGTTGATAAATGTCCTTTTATTTTCTCTTAAACATATTTGAAAATTTATATTTGCTTTAATATGACAAAAACAAATTCTCACTTGATGTCGCTAACAAATTGTAGGTGATTCCAAGTGACATACTTGCTCACCCTGACAATCATAATACCAAAACTTTAATTTCAGTAACGTCGCGTCACTCGGTGACACGTAAGTGAGATAGGTCATAAACACAAAGAGAAAAATTTAACATATCAATTTCTTTCTTTTTATATTTTTTATTAATGTTTTATGTTATTAAAACATTAATAAAAATTAAAATTATTTTTAACCAAAATAAATTTATTTAGAATAAAATCATTATTAAATTTTAATTTATTTTTTTTTTCTATGCTATCTTTTTTGGGGCTCAAGGCTCTCCCAGCTCTTTCGCGGTTCGCTTAGTTACGTCCATTAAATTTTAACTGTTGATTATTTCCGAGTGCACCGTAATATAATCTCTTAATTAATATCAACAAAACTTTCATTGAAATTTTAGAATATTTTTGAAGATTTTAATTGGCTTTTACTTTTTACGTTCTTTTCATCGATGGACACTTACTATATTTGGTTTTTTTAACTCGTTAAAATTTAGTGACTATGTATTAATTGTAGCAACATACAGTATGTGATGGTCATTTCAAATACAACATGTTTTTCAGTTCAAGGTTAATTTAAATATTAGTTTTAATACTAATTAACTTTATTTATTTAAATATTAACGTTAGTTTCAATATTGAATAACTTTATTAATTATTCACAATGATTTCTCTTTTAAGTTAATGTTTTTGTTTACTGAAAAATTGTATGTGGATAAATGTCTTCTATTTTTAAAACCTATAACATACCCTTAATCGGTAGAATTTACCAGTTACCGAATCAGGTATTAAGTTGGTAAATTTCTTAGGTGATAATCGAATGCAATATTACTACAATACAGGGTGACTGGTACTCGAATGCAGTAGTAGCACAATACACCCGTGACTGGCACGAAGTGTTACTAACTTCAGACTGTCATTGTTGTCAAACCAATGATGACAGAACGCTCAAATTTAGAATAATTACAGTTCATTTTATTGTTTCCAAGTATTTAGTGGGAAATATTCAGAAAAAAGGTATCCGCAGGAGTTCAAGCATAATAGTGTGATTGCTCTATATTTGGCTGAAAAACCACAGCCGCAGATTGTAACCAGTTAAAACAGTTGTATGTGAATATATTGTTTGTGTATCGCACCATAATCGCAGCATTACAAACCGCCATGATGGTGACCGAAACGCACTTCAACATCGCCGGACATTATTTGGAAGGTGAAGGCAAAATTGGCTCGGAATCCGCACCGTGGCACCGATGCAGCACATATTGAAAGATCATCTTGGGCTAAAGGCCTTCAAGGCCTCACCGATGCTCAACAAAAAGTTAGCGTGGAAAGGACAAAGTAGTTGTTAGGCTTGCACGAAAGTGACGATTTGCTGAATCACCGTTCGTTATTGAGCAATATGTGAACGATTTTTTGCCGGCCGTTCTACTGAAAATTTGGTCCATCGGAATGCCATATGAAACCAAGCGCTGATGATGATGATGGTTGGAACGGCCAAAAGCTGTTCACCGCTCATTTTTTTGGACCGGGACATCAAGATAAATGCTAAAATTTATCGGAATCCTGTGTTGGAGGAAGCGTTGCAGCTTTGGGCACAAAAACATTTCGGTCGCAGAGCCTAGAAATTTCAACAGGACTCGGCGTCGAGTTATAAAGGGCGCGTCAATTAATATTGGCTGAGAAACAACGCTCCGCGGTTCATTTCCACTGCCCAATAACCACCAAATTCCACCGCATGCAAATCCGCTAGATTTTTCGATTTGGGATATTTTAAGAGCAAGGTTAGAACAAAAAAATGCCAAAGTGTCGATCATCTCAACAAGCAAGTGCTCCGCCGGGAAGAGACCAAAATGCCGCAGAGCTACTTTCGTGCTGCATGCAATAGCTTTGTCGGCCGTTTGAAGGCCATAATCGCGGCAAAGGGTGACCAAATCGAAAAATGCTAATGCAATTCGTAAATTTGAACATTTTTTTACTTTGATTCAATAAAATTCATCAAAAAATAAAAATTCTATGGCGTTTTGTTTTGGTAACACTTCGTGTAACTCGCCCTGTACATTTGCTTTAATTTATATACAAGTAACCGAGTTACTGCGTTTCTGAAGGAATGTATCAGCTGTGGACATGCACAGACTAAATTGCGTGTAGTTTGTTATACGATACCAGCTTAGAAGCTGTCCTGAGTTGTAAATACTATATCATATCATTAATACAAAAAATTAATTTTCGATTAGATCTGAGATACTTTTAAAAAATCTGTTCTAGATTTTATATGAAATGTATTACTTGCTACAATACAAACAAAACAGATTAATTATTATGTCAATTATAACTTATGTGAAAAGCACCACAATGTGACATTTGTTTAATTTTAAGTTGTAAAATAACTTTTCTTTTTTTTTCAAAGTAAAAAATTAATTTGTAAAAATTATTCGACTTAGAAAAGGTATCTAAACGTATGTGATAATATATGAAATAGCATAAAGCAAAACCCAATGAAAAATACCATTATAACCGAAAATTTTGACAGTCAAATTATTGACTTGAAATCAGCAGAGTTTTACTAATATATATTTTTTTCCTAATTTTTCTCAAAATTTATCTCTATCACAAGCTATTGTTTGAAGGAAAATGAAGTATTGACGATTGTGCATCTTCACACTACGATAACTTTTATCCGGTAACTACTTCGTTTTACCCCCTTTACCTACAAAATAGTTTTTTTTGCGGATTCATTTTTCAATCAAAATTTTCGTAACTTCAAAAAATTTCAACACACCAACACAAAGAAAAATGTAATAGAAATATTCTCAAGGACATTTTGTAGTATGTACAAATAAAGTGGACGTGAAGGGTGTAAAACAATTTAGAAATAGAAAAGTTACCTAAGTGTAAAGATGCTCATTAGAGCAATACTCTTTATCCATAGCACCATATTTTAAATTGTTGGTGGTAAAAAATGTATATTCTAATTAAAATTTGTTTTGAATATTTTCAATCTCAATTATTTTCGTCGTTATTATCAATTTATAGTGATAAAACAACAAGCATTTGTTTAGGATTTTTATGGCTAAATTTAAATATTATAAGTTATTTAATTTTTAAACGTTAAACATTTAATAGTTATTTAGTTTTAAAAAAAATAAAACGATGTATGTTTATAAATGTAACAAGAATAATTTACAATCTAAACACTACAACGACGAAGAAAACAATATTGTTAACATTTTTCAAAAACATCTAAAATTTACAAAATTTGCAATTTCAAAGAAAATTGAAATCAATCTTGTTAATTTGATAATTTGACCAACAACTATAAGAACATTTAGAAAAGACAAAAAATATGAAAATGATTTATTAGCAATTGGATAAAATATTAGCAATTGGAATTTGAACAGATTCTTTTGATCGATAAACATAACCAAATTATGAATCATTAAATATGTCAAATCTAGAGAATACAAGGTTTATTTTATAATTAATTCATGTAAGATCGATCCTCTACGATTATAAATATGTATTTATTAACTTAAATAAATAATCTAACTCTCATCCTATAATCTTGTAAATGTATTTTGTGGAATCTAATCCATATAATAAAGTAAATGCTATGATGATTTAAAGTTGCTTTGGAAGTAATTCAAACTACCTGACAACTAAGTAAAATTGATTTATATCCTAAATGCCAAATATTATATGAAGAATTTCTAAGACTCCAATTTAGACTTGCATTTTTAAAACATTTTGCATTGGAACAACATTATCATCGATACAATTTAAAAGTAGTTTCCATGATCAGCTAATATATAATCGCATTGATCATGGATAAACGTGTTTTTCATTTAACATAAGTGACCAGTTTAAAATAAATTTGTATTAGTTTATAATATAACAAAGTTCGACCTACAACACGAAGTTCAGTCCAAGACATTTTTCAGATAAAGGAATGCGATACAAAAAATTTATAGCAATTTATTATTTCAATCAGTCATGTATCTAAAACTTAAAGTAGCTACAATAATTAATCTGAGTCTAATCCGTTAATAAATATTTAGTACTCATTACTTACTATCATGCTTAACAAAACATTTAAGCTTATTTTTACGCACCTATTGTATTGAAAAACAGAAAAACTGTGTATTTATTTTTCGAATACTAAATGTAATCCAAAAATGAATAACTTATTCATTAGATTCAGATACAACTATGCAACAAATTAAATTATTGTTTAACAAATTAAAATTGCGATTTCTTTTATAAGACTTACGTTCTTGATCAGATCCATCTTCATTTTTATCGTCTTTACTCTTCATGAATGGAAATTTTCTAGAAAATGTAAAGTTCTTCTTTTTACGGTCCAATGTTGATTGCTATTTAAATGAAAAATTATATAAAATATGATATAACAAATAATTTTTTTCCATACTTTATCTATCGCATTACTATTCGCGTGACCTTGAAATTTCACACTTCGATCTCTTGCTTTCATTTTACGCTCCCATCTTCGTTTAGATGGTACAATACCCATTCCCTCTTCTTCACCATCGCCGACAACTCGCCTTGCTTGCCACCATTCATCATCTGATGCATTAATAACATGTAAAATATCACCATGTTTAAATGGAAGACCACGGGATGGTAATCCATCATCGCGATTCGGATCGTAATCAAAAAGTGCTCTTCAAATACAAGAAAAATTATTTAATCCATCTAGAAAATGCTAATTTAACTTTAAATCAAACTTTATTACCTAACATAGAGCGATTTTTTTTGTGATGTCCTTAATAGTGTACCCGTGCTAGCTGAATTAACAGCTGCTTGTTGTTTTAACTCATGTATTCGAGCTTCAAAACGATTGTAATCTTCTGGACGATACTGCGCTAATAATGTAACTGAATGTCCTGAACTCTACAAAAATCAAATGAAAAAGCTTTACAATTTAGCATGATAGTTTGAAATTATATAACTGCTGCATAATTTAAAAAAATGTAATTTATTAATAGGTATATACTTCAAATTGACGAAATAAAATATTTAGATATTCTCCTCGACAAACATGTTACATAGCGTAAACATATGTATATAAACCATACGAAAGCAATTGAAATTAAAACTAACAAAAATTTGTTGGCTCATAGGTTAGTTTCTAATTGATAATAAACTTATTTAAAAAAAGTTAATCAAATTTGAATATTTTTCAAATTTGGATAATTGGATATCTACTGAAATCATATTGAATGCACCAAAGTTTGTGTCTAGTGCCATATTGTCAATCCATCCAAACAAGTTGATGAATAGATTACGCATTACTTTAACCAAGACATTAATTATTTAATTATTAATGGATTAATAGTTATAAAATATAAATCAGGATAGTATGAAAATAAAGGGGAAGTAGTTTGAGAAAAATAAAAAGCAACAAAAAATAAATATTTATAAGAACAGAATTTACTGTTTAATGATACAATTGCAACATATATTTTTCAATTCTTGTAATTTACAGACAAACAATACATTAATTATATCCGGAAATATTTTCCCAAGGATCAAGCTTCAAGAGATGAAGACGAGTACAAATACTAAAAATCCACCCCAGGAATAGATTATTTCCAAACTAATCAATAACTAATTCATAACTAATCAATACATCACAACTTTTGTTGAATTTAATGATATTATAACAGACCTTCCGTACAAAAATATTTTATAATAAATGAAACGCACTATTATTTAGAAAATAAATAAAATAAAATAACAATTTAATACATACTAAATTGCTCACCTTAAGCGCTTGAGCCGCTTCTTCATGTGTAGCACTTCTTAAGTTAATTCCATTAACACTGAGCAATTGATCACCTCGTTTTAACTCTCCACCTTGATCTGCTGGTCCTCCAGCTAATATAAATGACACATATATTCCCTGCCCGTCTTCACCTCCTACAATATTAAACCCTAATCCCTGTGGTCC